>WYDI02013892.1:0-144060 GCA_009867235.2 Psittacus erithacus | reverse complement strand
GCTCATGTTCAGTTTCTCATCGACCAACACCCCCAAGTCCTTCTCCACAGGGCTGCTCTGAATCTCTTCTCTGCCCAGCATGTAGCTGTGCTGGGGATTGCTCCAATCCAGGTGTAAGACCTTGCACTTGGCATGATTAAACTTCATAAGGTTGGCATCAGCCCACCTCACAAGCATGTCAAGGTCCCTCTGAATGGCCAGCACCAGCTTTAAGCTGCCCTCGTCAGATGTGCCACTGCTGTGTGTCTCAGTGCATAGACGTAATCTTATCCTGAAAAACAGGATTTCACCTTCTACTTACCCTTCTGGAGACAGCTTGTGAGAGCAACATGGTACCACAGACAAATCCTGATTAATATCAGCTGATTAAATTCATTTTTGAATAGAGTACTAAGCCAATTTAATTCTGTCTTTCAGAGCCTGCAGGGACAGTTGTGACTCTTGGATGGGTTTCTGTCTCTGATTAGTGATCAAATCTTTCTGTGCTTTTTTAGATCGACTCTCCATCTTTCTTTATTCGCTTGTCTCTCACCTGCACTTGGGATGTTAGGGAGCAGAACTTTTTCTTCCCATGCTTTCTTAGCCCCAGCATCTGTTCTCACATTTGACAACATACTCTGTTTAATGCCTTTTGTTCTCTGAAATGAAAGTTTCGTTCCTGCATCGGGAATAGAAATACACGTTACTGTGAAACACTCTTGGGTTTAGATCTTGATTTTGAAGGTTGTTTCTCAAAAGTGTTGATCTTCAGAGGGATGGGTATTTGAGTGACCTTCTAGCTCTGAGCTCAAAACACCCACTTCTGGGTGATCATTCATGTAACAGTCCAAGTGTAACAGCTTCCAATAATGTTTACTGTCTGTCGCTGTCAGTGTATTTTGTGATCACTAAATCCATGAAAATGAAGGGCAGAACTTAAAAAAGGGATAAAATTAGTCAAAAAAAAAAAAAAAAAAAAGGTCAAAGCAAGTTGTAGTGTGGAAAAGAACAATGCACTTGATTAATTAAGCAGTACTGGTGGAGTGTGTCATGTCAGAGGGAATCCCGTGAGTATTTTTTGATTTCAAATGCCCTCTGTGTGGGTTATCAAAGAAAATCAAAGAAAAGATACTGTTTTCCTGGGTATTTTAGTGCATTATTTTCCTACAGTTCTGGCATGTTCCTCACTTCTGTGTGGCTTTGTGCCAGGGAGTGCCTCTGCTTTGCTGTTTGTAAATTCCCTGTTGCTGTCAGATAGGAGATCGGTGTGCATCGCTGTGAAACTCCCTGCTGCAGCTTACTCCCTGTTTGCAGCTGTGTTTTTTTTTCTC
The DNA here is from genome assembly GCA_009867235.2 of Psittacus erithacus. Lineage (NCBI taxonomy): Eukaryota > Metazoa > Chordata > Aves > Psittaciformes > Psittacidae > Psittacus > Psittacus erithacus. The sequence continues at coordinate 142,750 of WYDI02013892.1, read as the reverse complement.
TCATTCTCTTCCTGCTTCCCCTCCCACTTGTTGATGGCTTATTTGTGTTCAGATATTAGAAGAACGGAATTGCTGTTATCAGCAATGTAATTCCTGGTAACTGAGAAACTACTGCTGGTGTTCCTTCTAGAGTATTGCTGGAGTGTATGGGGAGACATGGTTTGAGAAGAAGCTTGTATCGTCATTGTGCTTGTTCTGTATTTTTCCTTAATTCCTTAAATTTATTGAGAGGAAAGGAGAGGAAAGGTTTTTTTTGATCATTAATCACATTTTTTCTTTCATTTAAAATATTTTTTTCTGAGAGTTTATTCACAGCTGTATTTTTTTAAAATTAGAAGCTATAGGGGTTTTTTAAATTCATAATAAAATATGTATCTAGGGAGTTTTTGAGGCTTAATACTTAGACCTGATTTTAGTAAACAATTCAATGCCTATATACAATCAATCTAAGTACTTTGTTTAGATACTTTGTCCATTTTGAAAGTCCCTATTAATTTTTCAAAGGAGAAAATAGTATTTATTGAAGAATTGCCAAAATCCTGATAAGTCCTAAAGCACAGCAGTAATATTATAGGCACATGTTTTCAAGGCCTCTTCAGCCATCTTATTGTGAATATGCTGTGTGCATTAATACGGATATTTATAATGCAGAGTATTGCATATTTGCCTCTTCAGTGTTGTACTTTGTTGTCAGGAAGGAGTTCGTTGGGGTATGAGAGTAACTTATCTGTAGATTAGTATGTATAAATGCAGTTTTAGGATTGTCTTAAGACCAGTGGACTCATTTTTGAGAAGTGATAGCACACCTATGCATAAGCAAGTTGGCAGCAAAAATTACATTTCTGCTTCCATTAATTTTTCTAACTGCGGCTAATTTTTGCATTTCCTTACAACGTGGCTTGTGAAAATTAAGGTCTTAATTGATGGCACTGGAGATTACCACAAACCACAGACAATAAACAGTTTTGACAAGAACCGTGTGTCTTTTCTTACAGTTCTCTCTTTCTGTAGAGACTACATTGATTTATATGGTTTAGTTCCCAGTCTTTCTCCCACCAAGGTTTTAAGTGCTGGATCCCTAGTGTATTCCTGTCAACACTAGCTATTTCCATAATTGCCAGGATCATGTACTTAAATACCTCCGATACTATTTCCATTGTCAGGTTTCACCACGCCTTCCATGTTTCTGCTTCACCTGGAAAGACTTTGCCTTTGCCTTAAAGAGGCACTTCTAGGACCTGCAATTTCTAAGTGTATTTTGGAGACTTTGGTGTTTCTTTCTCGCCAAAGGAAAGGCTCTAGGAAGTCTCTGTCAGAAAGGTATTTGTGAAGGATCTTAAAAATTGTCAGGTTCATGTGTACTGCAGTTGACTCTTAATAGCTGCCTCTTAGTCCTTCCTGCTCCATCAGAAGTGGTTTCTTTTGAACAGTTTTGGCTTTCTCCTACATGGTCTCTGAGATCCCTCCATCTCAGCTGTGACCAGAAAGGCAATGAGGGCATGACTTGTGGCCTTGAAAATCTGAACCATGGCTTTGGGCTGATCAAGGAAGATGCAGTGAAAGAATCTGAGCAAAAGGGATCAAATGGGGAATTAAAAGCTCATTTCCAACAGGGTACAGAGCAGTAGGAAGCCAGTGGTAGCTGGTGACTGCTACCAAACTGAATTAGGTTTGAACTGATTCACTAGAGATGGACTGTTTCACTTGGTTCCATGTGTTGCGATATATTTCAGTTCACAATGTAGCTACTTTGTGGTCATTCTTTTTGATTTAGGATTTCTGGTATAGAGAGTTTATTTTCCAGTAGTACTGTTAAGAGGGAGCAAGAAAAAATGTTTAAAAGATTATTCACCTGAAAAGTACTGGTAGTTTTTTTAGGAAGTAAATGAAGTGATGCAAGGTAAATGATTAGATGTAGTCATTAGGGACACATTGAATAAATAACTCCAAAGAAATCTGCAACCAGAAAAAGAATGAGTTGCACGTCTTACTGTTGAATTTAGCAGCATCCTTTTTTAGGGAGATTGCTGCAAATGAGTTTTCTGTGAGGGAAGATTCTCTTTAAGCCTTCAACAGGTTGAGAAATTGTATTTGTAGGTAAACCGGAGTTATTAGGAAGCAAATTTAAGCAGTTCAATAAAATGGATCTAGCTAACACTCAGGAAAATGTCTGTTTTAGTGAAATTATAACATTAAGACTGGATGTGAAGAATTAGGGATATATGTTCTTTAAAAATTCTAAGTGTACTTTGTAAGTTAAAGCTGTCCACCAAATCCAGATAACGCTGTCTCAGTCTTTTGTACTGTGTATCTGGGAATGCAGATACCTGGTCATCTTTCAGCAGTTCTGAAAGCGAGGGCCTGGTGAGCCCTCTTCATGTGCTTTCTGGCAAAACTCCACAGGTGGGTTTGTGCTGTGAAGCCCCTGTTAGGTCAGAAGTGCTGCCAGGTTGGTGGTGTTTCAGCCACCCTGCCAGCTCCCACAGCCAGTCAATTCAGCTCGTGCTGGGTCCCCTGCCTGCCCAGGGCTGCAGCCCTGCCAGTGTGCATTTGTTTGGTCCTCCCAGTGTCAGCCAACATGCGCGTTTACTTACCGGTAGCTGCAAGCTAGATTCACATACATCAGTCCTCCATGAATTTCCCAGTGAGCCATCTGTAGCTTGAGCAGTCAGAGGGGGCTGTGTGTGGAGAGGAAGGAGCCACTGCTGGGGTTACAGAGTAGAGGCGGGTGGGTGAATGTGATGGTGCCTCAACCTCAGTCAGTGTACTGCAGCTGGGAAGCATGGGATCTCCCCAGCCCAGAGCTAGAGGAGCTGCCTGCCTGCCTGCTGGGAAGGATGGGACTCTCCCCGGTGAAGGGGAGTGATGCTGAAATCCTGGTAATAGGATTTCACCTCAGCTCACCTCAGCCTGCCATTTAAGTATGTGCATACTGAAATATATATGTCCACTACTCTGTGCTGATTGTGTTTGCCAACTTGTATTTATACTGTTTCAGAGCAGGCAAACATTAGGTATTACATATTAGCATCATACTTATGGGAAGTGCACCCTTTACCAATAATATTTTGGTTTTCTTTTTTTGTTTGTTTGTTTTCTGAATCAGGGAGTATGTTCTTTACATACTTAATATAAATCTTTGCATGGTTTTACGCTTGTTGAAGACCAAGTAGAGAGCATAGGAGACTTTATCTGATGGCAACTTCTCATCACCATGGGTGTGCCTGTACATGCGTGTGTCTGGGTGTATTTATGAGTCTCCTGTAAGTCATATTATTTACATTTTCAAAATAAAGAGAACCCAGTTAGTCTGCCTTTTGTATCAATAACTGTTTTTTGTTGCTTTATCCACACCTTCATGCATCACTGATGAGTCAATACAATTAACAAGCAAGAGTTTCTTAATTCTTGTTTCAAACACTTATTTACAAGTTTTCTTCATTTAATGCTGTAGACTTCTAGGTTGCTTGAATCTGTGTTTGTTTCAATCAGTTGTGATTTTACTATTTGTTTTAGTAAGAAAAAACTTCTTCAGCTCTTAAATTGGAGAGTTTGCTTGTTTGCTACCATGTGTCTTGTCATGGGAGACAACGCTGCTAGTACAAGCTCATTTTCCATACCTGCATTGGCTACCTATAGCATATATCAAAACTAGTTTTCATTGCTTTGATAGCATGCCTGAAATTTGATCTGAGGCAGTGGGCCTTTTGTTTGTCTTTATCAGGACATTTTTTATTTGCCATCATGAACAGCAAAATGTTTTCTGTAAGCCTGGGGAAAGCACAGACCTGTTAATGCAGAGAAGGAATATGTGAAAACACACAAATTCATTAGCAGAGCTTGATGTAAACCTCTGAACATGATGAACTTACTATCTGGATTTGTTATGGTTGCAGGTGGGGCCCCTCTTCTGATATGTGATCTACAGTGAGCTACTCTGAATCGTATGATGACAATGTTATCACTGCTACATCTCTGGGAACCAGTTGTTCATAAGTATACGGTATGTGAATGTCTGCATCTTACATTAACCATTGCTTGTTGGAACAATGCAGAAACAATAATGTGAAGGTGCTAAAAGTCATTGAAGTAAATGGCAAGCCACATATACAATCAGTTACACCGAGCTGCTCCAGCAGATGTTTATCTACTAGGCCTGGTCTATATGCAGAATAGTGAACTGTTTTAACTTGAAAATGTATTTTTTCAGAGACACTGGTAGAAACATTCCCCCAATATTTCCTTTGAATGAAGTTATACTGATACAGTGGTGATACGTAGATATTCAGACTGTTATTCTCTTCCTCAAGCAGGGGGGAGTGGTGGCAGTAGCGTGAAGGTTCTGTACTTTGTATTGCTGCACGTAAAGCAGTGCTATTTTTGCATTTAGAAAAGGTCTTTAATTGCTTTTCTCCTTCATTCCATTTTCAATTTCTGGTCAATCTAAATTAGATTAATTTCACACACCAGTGAATCCCTAAAGAAGTGTAAATTAACTCCATTTTACCAAACTCAGCCAGATGATGGCAGTTATTTCCTTGATGCTTAGCTTTACATCACCCACCATCTTTGACCAAGATTTCAAAAGGAATTAAATCCATATATTCAGCCTTTTTTCCTCATCCTGAATAAGGAATTGGAGACTGAAACACAGATCTAGTGAAGGGAGGCTATTTAATTTCTGGCCTATGAGGCCAGAAAAGTAAGGTTACTGGTAGCTGGCATGTTTTTCTCTTCTACTGTTCTGGCTTGAAACTGTTAACACACTCAGGTCCTGTTAAACCATGAGCAAACTGGTTTTATGAGAGTGGTTACATCGTTGTTTTATGTTCTGAAGCAGTTCGTAGCGCACCACATACCTCTTAGCATGGAGCATCTTCATCTGATATATAGCTCCACTGGAGCTTCCACTGAGGCTGGTGGGAAAATGTTCTTGCTGATGGGAGTTGAACTGCACTGCACGTAACACCTGAGACTTTTGTTCGAGTAAGGTTCTCTGCATGGAATTTTTTCTTACTGATTAGCCACTTTGTAGAGATTAAGTGTTGCAGATAGAAGCATAAAACAGAATTACAAGGAAATGGATTCCCCAAGTAAGCTAGAAGAGGACTCAGTTATTGAAAATGCTTGTCTAGCTTCAGATGTTATAAAGTGAGAGGAGACATGAGTGTTTGCTCCAAATGTGTATCTGTGTAACATGCTGTATTTATATACATAATTTGGAAGACAATATTTGTTGTAAATGATTTGCTACTACATCAGTGATGTGAGAGTGGGAAAGGAAGATGAAAGTCTTACAGGGAGCAGAAAGGGAAAGGTTTCAGCAGTTCAGTGTGTTTTGGGAGGGTAGTTCACAACTCGGGTAACTTGTGTGCTAAATGGTGAAGAGGTTTCCAGATCTGGCTGGTCTCTGGGTCGGTTCAAAGAGAAGCTCCCGCAGGCAATTTCTCCCACTGAAGTGAGCGAGCATTGATCCTGCTTTGCTGGGCTGGCCTGTGCAGCCACCCTCAGTAATTGCTGCTGGCCAAATGCCATTAACATTACCTTTTGTAGACTTCTCTGCATTTGTTCCGATGTCTCCTCTCTCCGTATATAAGCACCTTTTCAGGAAGGATATACAAGTAATAATAATCTCTGTTGCTCTTGTTCTCCTGAGTGGATGAATTTTTAAACATTCAGAATTGGTTTTGGTACATGTTTTTGTAAATAAGTTGGTTTGGGGGGTGTGAGCGCTGGTAATGGAAAGCTGGTTGGAAGAGGATGAGTTTTGTGTTCAGCAGGGCAGAGGTCTGGAAAGGACCCAGCAGGCCAGCTGGTATGCTCTCCTGCCACCGCAGCTATCTCGTCACAAAAAGCATGACCGCGTCTTGGTTGACATTTTCGCTTTTTGATGGAATGTGGCTTTTCGCCCATGGAGGGGACCTGTCAGAGAGCCAGGGGCAGGTGGCAGGGAGAGGCGGTTGTCTGAGTGGTGACTCCTTACAGCTCTCCGTGTTCTCTGGGCACAAGGAGCAAGCCGCCATCTTGCTGCCATGCTTTTAGTGAGCTGTAGAGCAAGGGATAGTGTGTCTCACACCTTGTGAGGCTTCTTCTGATACACATTAAGAACTTTCATGGATTTGCTATCTACCCAAATCAAAATGAAATTTCCTTTGACTGCTGAAGTGGGAGTGAGAGGAAAGCAGAGGTTTTCGTGTTTGTTTTTCCTTTTGGGTGTTATTTTAGTTTTCCTCTTTTGCCGATTCTCATACAGCATTGCAAACATTGCATGAAACTAACCTGCAGGAGCACAGCTCATAAAGGCTCACCCTGCTGGAGGACGAGGCTCTGCTTATTACAGAAAAGCTTCAGAGACAGTCACAGCTGAGAAGATTACACACTTCCACAGGAAATTAAATTCGATGTAATATAGTGAAAGAATGACAAAATGGAAAGGGCATATATAATATATTTGTCATTATTAAGTGGTAGAAAAATGAAAACTGGAGAGCCAATAAAGTGCATGTAGTTTGGATATGGATACAAAATTCCCAACAGTTGTTTAAAGATTTGGCTCTCCACTTTACCCTCTCTCAGTGCTGTTATCTCAGTGGGGAAAATCATTAACATCTTGTAAAATCATGTGAACTTTTGGGCATGGGAAATTATAAAATGTTTAAAACAAGTTTCAGAGCGGTCCTGCAGAGTCCAGTTTGGTTGCATTCTTCAGTAGAAGGTGCATATGTGACATGAGACTGGGAGTGAGAAGCCAGAGCTTCCTTCTTTGCTTCATCCTTCCACAAGGACATGCAGTGCTGACAGAGGAGGAGGCCTTCCTACCCTGTCTGCCTGTGCTCCTCTCTGAGGTACGGTGTGGTGCTTGCGCTGGAAGTGGTGGATGAAGTCCCAGCCCTGTCCTGGCCACCAACCAGAGGCTGTTGTGGCAGGTGTGGTCAGGCTGGGGACCCACTGGGGACCATTCAGGTGACACACGTGCTGAAGAGATCTGTTTTGTTCTGAGGTCCTTGCAGCTTGTCTAAGGCACAGGGAGATGTCGTGTCCCCTCTTCTTCTCCAACTCAGGGTCAGCATAGTCACTGTGATGAGCCAGGCTTTCTCCCAGCCAGGTGCTTCATGGCAAAATGTAGGTTTTCTTTCAAAAGGGACAGTAATAACTTGCAGCGTTTTAATAATTTTTCCTTTAAGATCTTGTTACCTGCAGTTGGAAAGAATAAGCAGGACTCTGGCAGATTTAACTTTATTAACCGTCATAAATCCTTTCCCTTTTGACTGTAATCAGTCCCTGGAGTCCTTTTAATGCTCTTGACATTGCACTGGCCTTTCATCACAGCACAATATACATTTTCCTGTAACTAGAAAACTGATGATGGGAGCCTTACATAAACCTAAGGTAATGGATGCAGCAATGGGGAAGTGCAACTGTCAGACAGAGGATGAGAGGGAGCTGATTCTGCCAGCACTGCCTTTCCCTCTGCGGAGGACAGGAGAGGGGACTTGAAGGCACAGGAGCCTGTAGGGTCTAGCATGCACCCACTGGTGCCTGGGGACAGGGACCAGCTGTTTTGCTTTGGTACAGACAGACAGACAGACAGAGAGACAGCGGTGTTTTTGTGTCTTCTGCTAGTGAGTGGGGGATGCTGGGAGCCAAGCCCTGTCTCAGAACGCCCATCTGTGAGCAGCCCCCAGTCCATGCCCCAGGACAGTGAGCTGCCAGACCTCACTGGCAGCCATCAGGCTGACCCAGTCATTGGTCAGGAGGAGGCCGCTTGTGGCACAGAGACCAGGCAAACCTGCTCGGATGGAGGTGCTGGGTGAATGGATCTTTTCTGTGACAGGGACAGCACTAAAAGGAAGGAGTGTTACCAGGTGGTTGAGGGGCAGGCACCCAAGCAACAAATGCCGCCTTCATAAAATAACTATCTGGGTTATTGCCTTTCTGTCCAGCCTGTGCACAAAATCCTCCGGAAAGCGAGAGGGGAATTCCCTGGTTGGTAGTCTGTCTGTCTCTCTGCTGTCCAGGAATTCATGGGATGGAGAAGGCATCCCAAGAATCTGCCCCCGTGTGCAGGGAAGCTAAATTCCCTCTTGTTTTTCCGTATGCACAAGTCAGCAAGTTTCTTCAGCAAATGCTTTAATTTTAAGCTTAATACTGTGCAAATATTTAACTTTGGACAAAAAAGCCTCAAGCTGGCTTCAGACCATGAACTGCCTTCCAGCTGGTCCTGCAGGTACAGATTCAGTGTTTACATACAAGACAGTATTTGTTTATTTATTATGGTAATCTTTTATAATGAACCTGGATATTTGTGCACCCTGGTATTGCTTTGAACATAAAAATCTGTGTATTTGCAATGTGTGTGCAGCCATTTTCAGAAGCTTTGGCAAAAAGCTCAGACTTGCTGAAAATAATCATTGTAGGCTGCATTTTTAGGTGATGGAGTTGTACCGACTAATTTTTTCTGTAACTGAAGTGTCCGGATCTGTGCTCACCATCGAAAGCCCATCAGCCCTAGGTTATGTAAAAGAAGTGTGGAAAGATCCAGTGCCTGCTGCAGGAGCTTTACGCTGTAACTTGTTTGTTTGGACAAATGGGTATAAAATCATATTCAGAAGGAGTGTCAAGAGTGTTAGCAATAAAGATGGTGACTACGTTTCAAAAATCTGCTGAAGTGCTGTCTTGATATAAAATACTTTGCTGTATCAACATATATTTCATATACGTATGTGTTCTCCAGCCCTCATCTCAGCTGCTGCATGCCTGCAAACAGCCACTTATTAAAAAGGGAAAGTCCATACTCTTGTGGACCTTCTATAATGTCCTCAGTGTGTGAGCTATTGACTTCATAAAAACGAGACTAGCTATGTCAAATGTGTTCCATTTGCATGTGGCAAGATGGAAAAAGCAAACTCTGTGTGAAGACGAGCAGACAAGAAAGACACCAAATGTCTTAAATACTAAAGGAGTTAATGCTATGCAGTGATTTTGCTTCTGTTATAGGAAGTGTAAGAACAGTATGCTTCCTGGCGTACATCTCCATCTAAACTGCAAAGGTTTCAATTCCATGGCAACACGAAGAGCCCAATTGTGCTGAAGGTGTATGTATTAATGCATTCAGAGTGAGGGGTTGGAAGTGAGCTGGGAAAAAATAAAGCATGCCAAATGTTTCCCATTTATATATTTATATACAAAGTAAAGCCTTTGTTCATAGAAAATCAGAACCGACGTGAATACACCTGCACCCCCCTAATTCTTCCTGATTCTTTTTTACATGTGTTTTTCTCAGGCAAAAAGCAAATGAAGAGGTTGGTTTTGGTTGGCTTTTTATTTTTATTCTATTGTATAGGACTGTGAGTGCAGCAGCACTTGAATGTTGCAAGAGGAATGCTATTAATTCCTGAGACTGTTGTATATCCCTGGAGGAAATGGCTGGAGGGGGAGTATTTTTTCCAAGATGTACTGTTTCACAGAGCAGAGAGAAGCAGAGTTTGAGGGGTTTTATTATTATTGTTTTCCTTCATCTTTTTGATCTGCCTTCTTTCTGCCTTTCTCAAAATCCACCTCACGTTTCCCCCACCTCTCCTGGGTGAGGAGCAGGAAACAAGGCTGAGCTCTGTTTCCTGACATCCAAAGAAATATAAAAGTACAAGGAAACGGTGTATTTTGTTTTGCCAGCCAACTCTGATTCTCCGACCTGCACTAGGAAGGCACCTGCTCCCAGGCAGGGTCAGGAGTCACCCCCTGGGCTATTGTCCAGGGAATAACCAAGAGCTGATCGTTATATGAATTTTATTTGATCTGCTTGGTTGGCTGTGTGAATGTAGGATGGGGGATTGTGACAAATGTATTTTGCTCTGGGTGAAGAACTACCTAAGGCTAAGTTTGGTGTCAAGGCTGGTTCAGCCAGCTGTGCTGATGGGGAGATGAATTGCAGATTTCCGAAGTTTAAAGGCAGACTGGGCAGTGGGGGAACCTCCAGATGTTGGTATTTCTGAGGCTAACAGCAGTGCTAATCTGGTATGGTAAAGCTGACAGAACCTGGCAAATTGAGCTGGATTTACAGCTGCTCTGCATTGCTGAAACAGGCTAAGGAGCCAGAACGTATCAGTGGATCTGGCCTATAGGTTTCAGCAAGGTTTCTCTGTTTAACTGGGACAGAATATAGCTCTGCAGTTGGAAGTTGGTCTACTCCTCTCTTGCTGTGCCAGAAGGAATAAAATTCGTCTCTCTCTCTCTTATCTGTATCCATTTCTTTTTTTTTCTTTTTTGACTAGCAGCAGGATTTTTTCTTTTCCTTAAAAACAAGACTTGCTTTCATTGAAGTGGGAATCCTGTCTTTGAGATTCTAGTTGGGGGAGATTTGTCTCTGTTCAGGAGACCAGTGCAACATGAGTGAATCTTTTCTAAGGAAATAAATGGAATTGAAATGATTAAATGACCTCTGTCTTGGTGTTCTACAGAGGGGTGGGTTTTACCCTCAAGGCAGCAGAACTGCAAAGAAAGAAGGTGTCATTTTTAATCAGCCACTTTCTGAGGGCTTGATAATGCCGCATTTGACACTCTCCCAAATTTGTTGTTATTGTGGCTTTTAGTTTCTGCACATCCCCCAGAACAAAAAAACAGACATAGCTCATTAAATACTAGCATATGCTTCCCAAATTATGTGGCACCTTCATTTTCCTGACTTTTGACAAAGGGACTGTGCATATAACCCTGAATGAAGTGTAGTATGGGGAGATGAAGGATTCCTCTGTAGGTGTTCCGACCTGGCATAACCCTCCAAACAGGCGAGTTGCTCTTTGCCAGCACCTTCCCAGTGGAACACCTCATTCAGCTTGGCAGGAAGGATGAAGAGAAAGCACAAAGAGGAACATCAAAGAAAGAAGGAGGAGAGAAATCAAGGACAGGAAGAGTGAGGAAACAGACCAAAGGCAGAAGGGTGAGCAGAGAAACAACAGGGGGCTGGGAAGAGCACAACACAGGAAAGAGATGCTGCTCTGGTCCCTGTGAGGGAAAAGTTGTTTTTCAGATGTAGTGTAGACAAAAAAAAAAAAAAATAAAAGGCAAGAGAATTAAAATACTTGAAGTGGGAAAGGAGGATATCACAGTGATGAGGGAGGGGAATGCTATTGAGACGAACAGAAAAATACAGAAAGCACACAGATTAATTTCATACACTGGTCCATCCAGTTTTGAATAGCAGCCGCCAAATTTACAGCATCACAAGCTTGTGACTTTCTCTGTGGAGATTTTGAGGGCCAGTGGGGCGCAGCTGGGGTGCATTGTGAGGCTGCTGCAGGTACTAGATTGGGTAGTTGGAGGCAGAACTTTTCTGTGCACTTGGCTGGAAGCCTGAAGCCGGTATGAATATACCTGAGGAAAACTGCTCATCCTGCATTTGAAGACTGGCAGTCAGGAAAATATGTCCAGTGTTCTCTGACGGTATCTGAGGAAGGGCTGTTGCAATTCCGGCAGGAATAAGGGCTCCCTCTAGATTGCTGCTCTTCCACTTGTTCAAGCTATCTAGGCTACCAGAAATAAACAGCTGAATGGAAATTTTAGTTCTGGCTGTGAAAAGAAGCTTTTGAATGAATTCTACATCAAATAATGAAAGTCTTCTTTCCGCCTCTTCTCCACCTACCTTGTTCCTAAACATTAACATTTCATGTCACTTGAGCTAAGTTCAGTGTCAGACTCACCAGATACTGCTGAAAAATACATCCCTCTTTTGTGGCAAGCTGGAGATGATGAGAGGCTTGTGGTGTTTTTCCTTTTCAATCTCTGCTCCGCTGGGAGAAGCAGCTAAGGCTGTGTGAAGCTGTCTCCTTCCCACTCTCCTAAACTTCACTCCTAAAAATGCTTCTTCCTCAATGGCTTTGCTACTTCTTTGAAGGACGCATGGCTTGGCCTACTTAGGGCCATCATTTGTTAGGGAATGTTTTCTCAGATTGTGGTGACTTCCGTCATGACAGGAAGCTGAAGAAGATTGCTATGGAACAAGTCATGGGCACTGCTAGCTGGTGCCATTTGTGCCATTTGGAATCATTACTTAAGCATGAAAGGGAAGAAAAGGATCAGTAATGATGAGATTTAAACCCTGCCCAAAGCCCCAGACCTCCAAATGATTTCTGCCATTTCTGCTTCTTGTTTTCTAAACATTTGAGCTATACTTGTGTTATATTTTTAAACTTTACTCTAAAATTGCATGGGTGAGAAATGCCCTTTCTCTAAAATAGGTTGTTTTGTGGGAAGTGGCACCAGTATGTGTTTTCCCTGGACTTCTCACCCACCTCCTTCATGTCATTGCCAGCACTCCCTAGGTGGCCGTGCAACACCTGAGGGCTGAGTGTGGGACATTGCTCTGGCTTTCCTCCTCAGAGTCGGCTACCAATTTTCTCTAGACTCGTGACAATGTAATCAAGGAAATACAGTGAAATTTGTTATCTGAGAGGGAACATTCGAATGTGTGCAGAGGTGGAGAAATGTGCCTTCCAATAGCGGAGAAGAAGAGCGGTTCTCATGGTCATGTCTGAAATACTCTGCAGTATGTCGTAGTATTTATGATAAAGATGAGTGCTTTTATGGTAAAAGCATGGGGATCTGAGCTTACCTAATAATAATTTTTAATCCTATAAAGAAAACAAGTGGCGAAGTGGCACAAGAAGGAAATGGTGAAAACAAACCTTCTGACAGTGAGCAGTCTCACTGCCTTTGATGGGGTAAGTAGGGACGTTCATTTGTTGCACTAATGTTCCGCAGAGATGTGCTCATAACTTGCTTATTTTGATCAGCGCTGAGAAACAGAAGCAAAAAATTGAATGTGGCTTTGGGATGCTGTAGTACAAGGCTGAATCACCTGAAATCAAAGCCCATTCGAGGTCGAAATGACGCATGATGTTTGTCTAACCCCAGATTTCTCAACCTGTATCTGAATTTACTTCTCAGCTGTTAGAGAAAAATCACCCTTTTCACAGATGCTGTGTGAATAGGCATTTCTGCACTACAGGAGGTTTTTTCTCTTCCCTTCCCTTGGTGTCCAGTCCAGCAATAAGGAATCAGATTTAACCCTCAGTATTTGTTTCAGGCCCTGTGAGTTCTTTTGCAGCAGTAAAACAATTATTTTTGATAGACGCCCTAGTTGTTTGCTAATTTGTTTATAATCAGTTTTCTGAGAGGTTGCTTTGATGTGGGAGGAACTGAATTCTTTGGGTGCAAATGCTCGTTGTGACTCTCTTCTTAGTCATTAAGAGGTGTTTTTCACATTAAGGTGCCTTTACTTTTAAGGGAAAATGTCAAGCATCTTCTGATACCACACATACGAAATGTGTGGTTGCCTGAACAGAAACCATTTGCTAAGCAGCAGCATGTGAGAGAAGGAGCAGCTAAGACCAGCCCAAGCCTTTGTTGGCCTACCAGGGAGAGGCCAAACAGCCCCGTCTCCTCTGGCTGCACTGCTGCTTGCAGCCCGCAGGACCTGAGACTCCATGGGTGCTGGTTGCCGCTACCGACCTACATCCCTGCTGATATGCCTCCATGCTAAAGATGTCACTGTTCTTTTTAAAAGAGAAAAGAAAAAAAGTAGAAAAAAGTGTCTTTTTTTTTTTTTTTTTTCAATTCCCTTGCCACCTTTTTATATTTTCCCACTGCAGCTCTTTTAAGGCCCCCTGCCTCTGCAGTTCTTGTCTTTGTATAGATTATTTTTGGAAACTGGGGAACCAGGAGGAGGGATCAAATTTAGGGGAGTTAACAGCAGTAGAAGGAGAAAGCTCTTTCCCTTGGTGTGCTCTTTCTTCCCTCTCCTTTCTTCTCATGACCTCCATGATCTGATCCCCGTTTCATTGTTTGTTCCAGGGCAAACCATAGCCATTCCTCTTTGTGTCCAGTGAGTGACCTCTTCCTGCACAGAAGCATGCCAGTTTTGCAGGCTGTACTCACTGCTTCTTCCCTACAGCGGACATAGTTTCTCTTCTGCTTTTCTGGGTCACCCAGCTGGCCAAGAAGTGGTAGGTGGTCGAGCAAGATTTTGAGAGCTGTGGCATACTGGTAGCAGTTCAGAGGTTATGTGCCTCACGGTAAATTGTATGCAGAGAAGAACGCATTTTCTCTGTTATTTTCTCAGTGGGGCAGCCCCATCAAGGTGGTTGGCTCTTTCTTGAAACGCTGGCATGTTTTTGCATCAGAAATGTTGCATGCAGAGTTACCAAACTTTGCAAGCAAAACCAAATCCTTTTTTAGAAGTCTGGGAGACAGTGACTGAGACCTGACCTAGCAGTGAGACTTGGAGCTCACCTTTTGGCTCTGGGACATGGGGTAGGTGTTGGTGAGCCTGGACCCTCAAACCGTCTGAGCTCTTCTGCACAGAGATGGTCACTTTGCATCATTCGTTTTGAATGCAAAAATATAAGGAGAAATTTTCTGTGAAGGAGCACTCAAAGAGCTGCTTTTTTTCTGTGTAGGTTTTCTGAAATCGCTGGTGCATAGAAAGACATTGACCATGCAGTAGGTCAGGCTGCCCTTTCGATAACTGAGACAGTATTCGGATAATTGAGATGCCTGTCATTGCATGTGAAAATTTGCTGATGTTTACACTTCTGTCAAGTACTGAAGTCACACCATAATATTTATTGTGGGATCTTGCAATGGATTTTAAAATAGATCAATATCACAGCACAAAGTGAGAATTTTCCTCATTTTTTCCACGGTTATGAAAATGCCTAAATTGCAGTATAGTGCAGTAAATGTTAAACATTAAAAGCTGGTTTTGTGTGTACTGATAAGAGTAGATTGGTAGAGCAGGAAGTAACTTGATTTTGGCTGGTAAAGGTGATAACAGTATGGTGGAAATCAAAGCAGAGGAGGATTGTAGACTGAAAGCATCTTTGAAGGCTGGGTTTGGGTCAGCAACATAACAAGAAGCAATAAACCAAACTTAGAAAAAAAGCCATGAGGCAGATGATTCTGTGCAAGAAGCTCCACAACTGATGGAAGAAGTCAGCCAAATATAGAGAGGATGAAATCAAGAGAACATGAAGTACTGTTTTGAAACTACCATGCTATGGCAGAGATCAATTAAAATGTGCAGAGTGGTTATGCAAAATGTTCACTGTAGGGAAATCGGTTTCTCATAGATTCTAGGAAGGAGTGCTGGCACACCGCCGGCTGGGATTTATTTTCACCCAGCCCTGGTGCTTGTGGCTGGCACTCAATGAAATCTTCCAGGGTAAATTATTTATTTAATTACGAATGGCCACAGTTGCACTGAGAGACTGGCAGCCCAGCAGCAGGAAATCTGTTAGAGATTAAGTCTAACTTCTTGCAGATAGCCTGCTTACATTTACTATAAATAATCAAAATCACGAACAAGCGTATGTTGGCATTTTTATTTAAGCTTAGTAACAGCAGTTCATAATACTGAATGCATTGTATGTACTGATGTGTGGTGTAGTCCTTTTAATTTCTTAATTAACTAGCCCAGAGGCTTGTGCAGCAAGCTGAGACATCAGATTGTTGCTATCTGAACTTTCGAATTTTTCATAAGGAAAGGAGATGTCAGTAAGGGAAGAGTCAAATTTACAAGTGCATAAGCATGAGCAACCCAAAAACTTTCATTTCAGTAGGCATTCCATAAACGCGAAGAGAGAAATCCCCCTCTTATGCCAGCTAGGCAAGATAATGCTTTCTTCTTAGTTTAACATATTCCAGAGATAACAGTTATAGTTGTTGGTTTGAGGGAGTCCCAGGAAGACAGGGATTTGAGTATAACTAATGAATGTCATTTGAGGAGAAATCCCTGGAGTGTCTCTACCACGTTCCGTATTGTTCTAAGTATTGCATTTTATTTCTTTTTAAAGGTGAGGCAGTGTGATTTAGCAATTGTGCTTTTATCAATAAATCGGGTTTTGAAGAATTCATTCTGAGTTTGATCCTTGCTTTCTTTCTATGATTGTTGAGTATTAAGAAAAGAAAGTCTTGCAAGAGAAAAGGAAAGCACTCGGGGATTTGAGCTGTGTAGTCTGGCGTTAAGGAAGAACATTGGCAAAGGTTTTGAAATACAGCAGAAATGCGCAGGTTTTAAACATTGGACTTTTTGGGTTTTGGATTGGCTGAATAAGCAAATCATCACAGAGCTAAATTCACCTTCCAGGGGCAAGTTCCCCTTTCGGTGGGGGACAGCAGGCAGGCTGCCAGCAGCCAAGGTGGGGCTCTTTCCTTTGCATAGGGTGGTTTTGACCTTCCACGCTCCTCCACCTGTGCTTCCTCTCCAGTCCTGCTGGCTGCTTGATGGTCCTTGCTGAAGCTGTTGGCAGCAATGTCTGAAACACCCCTCAACTTTGACAGGTCGGCTTTTCTGTCTCCAGTGCTGCCAAAACTTGGGACGAGTGGACGGTTGGGGTTTGAGGAAGGGTTTCCCACTGTCCTGGATCTGGCTTCATGTCCTGGTGGGGCTGTTCTTCCTACCTGTCCTCTGCAGCCATCTGCCTGAGCCCATGCTGGGCTGGTTTGGCAGCTTGCTTGGGCTGGCTGAGGGTTTCTGATGGGTTAGCACCTTAGACTGGTTCCTCATAGACACAAACTGTAGAGCTGGCTCCTGAGCTTGGAGGAGGTGGTCCTTGAATACTGATAAGCTTTCGTGAGCCCCTCTTCCCTCCAGGGCTTTATCCCGTGGTACTCTACAAAGCACATCCCTGAAGAGGCCAAAGTCTGCTCTCCTGAAGTCCAGGGTAGTGAGTTTGCTGTGTGCCCTCCTCACTGCCCGAAGGATCTTGAACTCCACCATTTCGTAGTCATTGCAGCCAAGGCTGCCCTCAAGCGTCACATTCTCCACCAGCCCCTCCTTGTTGGTGAAGACAGGGTCCAGCATAGCCCCTCTCCTCGTTGGTTCCTCTGTCACTTGGAGAAGGAAGTTACCATCAGTGCATTCCAGGAACCTCCTGCATTGCTTGTGCCCTGCTATGTTGTCTCTCCAACAGATACGGGGGGGTGGTTGAAGTTTCCTATGAGGCTGCACCTATCTGTATATAGAGGGCCTCATCCACTAGGTCTTCCTGGTTCAGTGGCCTGTAGCAGACCACTGTAATGTCACCTGTCCCTGCCCTTCTTTTAATCCTGACCCATAAGCTCTCAGTTGAATCCTCATCCAACCCCAGGCAGAGCTCTGCACACTCCAGCTTATCATTGACATAGAAAGTGATATCTCCTCGTCTCCCCTGCTCATCCTTCGTGAAGATTCCAGCACTCCAGTCAAAGGAGCCATATCGCCATGTCTCCATGTTGCCAATAAGATGCAGCCAGCCATGCAGGTGTGTGCACGTCTCTAACTTCTCTTGTTCATTTCACATGCTATGTGCGTTTGCATGGAGGCATTTCAGTTGGGTCCCTGATGAAGCTGGATTATTTAGGAAAGATACTGAACAGTATCAGTCCCCATATGGACCCCTGAGGGATTTCACTTGATAATGATCTGCATTTGGACACTGAGCTGTTGACTGCAACTCTCTTGATATTGCCATCCAGCCAATTCCTTATCTATTGAATAACCTATCTATCAAATCTATATCTCTCCAATGTAAAGAGACAGGGATGTTGTGTGAGATTGTGTTAAAGACCTTATAGAAATCAGGGTAGATGTCATCAGTTTATTTGCCCTTATCCACTAATGCAGTAAGTGTAGAAAAATATATGTAATAAACCTGTCATGTTTTGATGGTTAACTTTATTTGGTCCCTTCAAGTCAAGTGGCATACATAGGATGTGAACAGACTTCTGAGATTACTATTATTCTAAAAATACTTTTAAAAAATTTTGGTAAAAAGCAAGATATCAGAAGTATTTTTAATTAATACGTTGGAATAGGAAAGTATGCAGGAAAGTATGCTTTCCTCAACTTACACTTACTCAGCTGTAAATGAGCTAGTTATTTAACAGGCTCAAACTGGGTAAAATGAAATGAAGAACCCTCAGATAGTTTTGCTGCCATTGTGGAAGAGGCTATTGCTATCAAATGCTAATTTCTCATTTCAGGAAGTTTTTTTTTACATTAAATAACTAAAATACAAGCATAAATCCCACCACCAGCACCCTTTGTTACTCATCTTAGATGTCTTCAGGGGTGTTTGCATGCAAAAGGAAGTGGCAGATTCCTACTTCCAAACAGAAAAAAATCGTTATGTAGTCTTAGAAGCCTCTACTAATATTTTAATTTTGCTTTCCAATTGTAATCAATATTACCTGTTTTGCCATTTCTAGCACTGGGAGAAAGCCCTAAGAGGTTGATGTGCAGGCAGAATGAGAATAGTATGACTATTTTTATGTTTCTGACATCAGTGTCCTGGTTTATCTAACGTTGTATGACACAGTGACTAAATGTTCCATACTATTCCATCCTCAGTGAGCCACATACCTTTTTCTAATATTGCCCCTTGTTTCAAAAGCTGTAGAAACTTTAAAAAAATAATTTGCTAATTTGGGGTGTTCTCTTGCTGTCTGGAAAACCAATAGTCTCTTTACTTCTCATAAACAATGTTCCTACACGACAATAGTGTATATTCCTAACTGTGTATCTTGGGTCAGTAAGAGATAATTTATCAGCTTCCTACTTCAAATATGGCGTTTTAAAAACTATTATGAAGCTTTGTTATGACAGGACATCTCTGCACTCTCTTATACGTACTTAGATGGGTACATTTAGTTACCATTGAGATTCCCGTTCTGTCCTGTTTTCATTATATTTACTGTTTTCATTATATTTTCTGTTTTGAAAAGCAGTACACTTTTGCTGGGAGCAGTAGAAGCTGCTCCTCCTACCAGATCCGCATTTTTCCCCATCTCTTTTTACTCAGTATTTTACCACCTTCATGGGCCATCTGTCACATTCCCACATCTGTACCTATTCTGTACAAGGGTTTGCTGGGTTCCTTTATGTTTCAAGAAAACAGGCTTTGGAAAAGTCTGTTTGCTTCCAGAAGTAGTTGCCCAAACCAGCCTTGTGCTAAGGCTCTTGTATGAGAACTGACAGAACCGACAGCTGGTTGTAAGGAAAAAAAAGAAAAGGAAAGAGGAGAAGTGAACTATGCCAAAAATTTTGCTTTCCACATGAAGTAAAGTGCCTGTTTTACGTGAACTATTCCTTTTGACTATTCCTTGTGCAACCAACCCCTTGGTCTTTCAATAATGTAGAGATTCAGATTGCATCCCCTTAATGAGTATTGATTGAGTCTGTTGTTTCCTTTCCCAGGGGGCATGTGTGAAAGTAGTGTTAGCTAAATGTTGTAGTAAGGTGCTAGAGAAAGGGAGCCCCAGGTCCCTTCCAAAATGCCTGGCCACTGTGATTAACCCTTTCTCTGTTTCAATAGGCAACTGGTATATGGGAAGTTAACTTTCCAAGCACAGCTGGATATTGCAGGAAAAGCCTGGAGCTTCCCAAGCATTTGAGCAGTTATTGTTTTACAACTGCTATTCAGATACAGAAACAAGAGAGTATATGCTGCAGCTTTCCTTTTCCCAATCCAAGGTATAAACAGACCTTTTGAGAATTATGAACGCAGCCCTAAAATTTAGTCAGTCTCACAGTATTTATGTTGAGCTTCAGATCATGGTCTCCCGTCTATGTTTACTTTGATTAATGGTTGATAAGGTGCTATGAACCATTCTGTGGCTTTGACTAAATGCACAGAAACAGCCAGCTCCAGCCAGCCTGTGCTTCCTGCAGCTGGGCAAGGAGGAAGAGAACGGCGCTTTAACCCCGCTTTCCACATGTTCTCTCACGTCCTTGGAGTGGCCAGTGCCCACTGCTGTGACTCAGAGCAGGCGGACCTGCTGGTGGAGTTGCCAAAGAGCTTTCCTGCAGCCTGCACTCAGGGAGCGCCTGGTGCTGCTCCTCCCTTGGTGCTGGTGCTGGGGTCGCCACAGGCACAGTGTCTCCTAGCGCAGCTCTGCCTCAGCGGGGATTTCCCTCCAGACGGGGCTTCTTCTGCTTGGACACCAATTTGTTTGCCTCACCTCTTGCACTAGAGGTCGTGTTCAGGGTATGATTTAGCATCTCTGCCGCATGGCTTTTACACATTTGAAGACGCAGCAGTGCTCCAGGCATGTCCCTGGTGTGGTGATGGGGCTGTGTGCCTCAGTCATTCCCGATACAGCTTCCATGGAGAGGGGCTGGAGGGAGAGGGGACAGGAGCGCAGTGGGTGGAGCATGAATGTCAGAGTGAAAGAAGCAAGCTCGCTCCACTCGGTCTTCCGTGATGGCAGACGGGCGGTCCCAGGCTGCAAGTTGTGAAACTGTCTGATCCATCTCTGACTAATGTTACATGAATTTCAGAATGTGTGGCAAAGCATAATATATGGTTTATAAGCTGTTTAAAGGTGGTTGTGGGTGGGGGGGATTATGGTACTTCTGAATAGGTGAGGGGCTTTGTGTATTTCATGTATTTTCCCATGGAATTTGCAAACTTGTTACAAAATGTATTTAGGTACTTCCCAGGTTCTTGGTGATGTGGTATTGTTCACATTTGCACGTCTCCTGTTTTTCATGGCACTTGTGTTATTCTAAGAGGTCCTACAGTTGAGAGCACATGGGGATTGGAATGTTTTGACTCCCACATCTTCTGTAGGAAGCAAATAGTTTTATTCCAGGGCGTTGCATTGAGTGGGCACCAGCGAAAGATCCAGGAATGACAGAAGAAGAAAAGAGAGGCTGGTGCCAGGTGTCTGCAGCAAATTGGTTGGGATGATCAGCTAGAGGGCACCAATGAATATTTCTTCTTCGGGCTGTTAAATTAGGCCATGTGGACTGCCAGCATATATAGATGCATGAGAGAAATTTGTGAGGGCTTTGCAAAACAGTTGTTCTAAAAATAATTTTGGTGTTATTTTTGATAGTGTTATCACAGATGAGGAAAATGAGGTAGACATTTGTAGTCTGGGACATTTCTTTCTCCTGCTTTACAGGGTAAACACTATAAATCCTTGAGTGCTTGTTTGGCTAGGTAATGCTTTCCAAAAGTATGTCAATGGAGTAGGCATCGGAATCATAAAATACTTTCCTATATTTAGATTCTAAATATGCAATAGAAAGTCATTAACTTTTAGACTTCTGAGCACCAAAATTGCTTCTGAAGAGGGGGATTGGAGGTTAAAATCAGGTAATTAAAAACCCCTAAGATTTTAATATTACCAAAAATGCACAGTCAGTGTTCCGCCATCAGTGTCTCATTTATAGCCTAGTAAGTCTGGTTGCTGGAAGGGCATGAAAAGACTCCTGAAACTGTTGAAGGGAGCAGTATTGTGAGATTACCAGCTCTCTGGTTAATTTAGAGGATTATGTTTTACACTTGATATTAATGCCAAAAAAAATCCAGTTGCACAGAATTGTGGAGTAGTTTAGGCTAGAAGGTATCTCTGTGGGTCATCTTTCTAGTCCCTGCTCAAAGCAGGTATGTGGCACATAGTTTTGCATGTCATTGATAACTTACTTTTACATGGTTTTGATTTATGTGAGAAAGACAAACTATTCAGGTCTTTTTTTTAGTAGTGAAGAAGCAATTGCCAAAGAGGGGTAAAAACGAAGCCAGAATTATTTTGCAAAGAAGTTTATCCAGACAGCGTTGAAGCATCACCAACATATCCCGCACCATTTCACATATATTTATATTTTTTTTTAGAACAAACATTGCTCTTGGGTGGCACAAGGGACTCAGTTTGAACATTTGTGAATCAATTTAAAATTGTTCCTTTCATTGCTGGCTAATAATCAGAAGGAATTGGTAAATAGTAAAACCAAAGGCTATACAGCGTTTTATAGCCAGTGGTTCTGTTTAGACTTAATCCCTATAATGCAGTGTTAAAATTTACAAAACAGCTTGTAATTGCAGTAGCTTATTTAAACCAGCTATTTGTGGTTATGTCTGCTGAGGAACTTAAACTTCAATGTTCCCTAGCCATCTAATAGCAGCAAATTGACTGCGGGTCTCTTGTAAGAATATCTAAATGTAGGCTGTTGAATAATCCCTTTGGGGGCCCTGTAACTATTTTTGTGCCTGGATATGCGTCATCAGTGGGTATTTTCTCTGGTGACTAGCTTACATCAGTAGGTCTCCTACCATACACTCTATCAGTGAGTGACTTATGATTGATGGGAGTCACGGCTGCTGTTTAGCTTTTTTCTGTGACCCCAAATAATGGACAGCAGGAATTTCCAGGCTGTTAAATTCCTTGAATGACTGAAAGCATGGGATGGCTCTGCTGATAAACGCAGGTAGTACACAGATATTCAGTGTTCATCGGGGGCCGAGGCGGGGAGGAAGGAGAGGGGGGTTCCTCAGCTGCAGGGCGGTGAATCTGGCTCCGACGTGTAGCCGTAAGGTACGCTTCCCGGCGTCCTGAGAAGCGGCTGCGCCAGAGCAATGCCGAGCGACCGTGTGATGCTCTGATGAACTCTCCCGAGCTCTCCAGCCATATGTGTCTGCCAGTAGCAGTGGCATTTCAGTGTGTTTAAGTGGCTGATCTGTAAGGCAGTTTGTCTGTCTGTGTTGTCCCAGGGAGACACAGTTTGCAGCTCTGTGGAGGAAAGTGCTGTGGAATTTTCAGCTGCAGCCTGGTTGGTTTTTTTTTAACCCTTTTTGTTACTGCCGATAGGCAGTGAGCGGATCTATTGGGGTGCTTAACCCTGGTGCTGTCTGGGCTAAATCTGAAGGTGCAGTAGGCTATGCGGTTTTAAGGTTAAGTTGACCTGCCACAGTGACCCACTGAGTGTGTGGTCATAGTTCATTACCTGGTGTTCAGTACTTTGTAGTATGAAAATAAGTACTGCAGATACTAAGTTATGCTCTCTTTCTCCTTTAGCTGTGTCTTTCTGTCAGAAGCTGACATGTGAAATGGGGCTGCAAGACAGCTATGATATTTTTGTGAGTGTTACCTGTGATGGATTTAGCAGCTTGAGTCAGCCCTACAGCAAGGCACTTTGTTGTTTCTTGTTCTTCCCCCCCTATTCTTCCTATCTCTCCTGGGCTCAGCCCCTTTGATACAGCTGTGATAGGAAACAGATCAGCCCTCTGTGAACTCAAGTTTAAAAAGTCTCTTAAGCCCTTCTGGCAGTCAGGGAGTAAAAATGACATGGATGCTCTCGGTGTGATTGATGATCAAAAAAAGTCCTTAATGCTGTTTATTGTGCGGCATTGTTTGGCTGCGGGAGGATAGCAGCTGGATCCGAATTCCTCCTCACCACTTCTTCCTGTTGGCAGGTGGCCCTCTGCATGGGCTGGGCTTGCAAACTCTCAAGCGGGTCTTACTAATATGAGTGCCTGCTACTGTTTTTCACTCAGGTGACAGCAGATTGGGTTTTGTGCAGGATTTTGAGACTTGAAAACTTTCAGAGGGAGAACAGGAGCTTCGTTTTAACTTGCCTGTGTTTCTCCTCCTCCACGCGTACTAGCGCAGAGGTCGTAGTTAATGAATGAAACCAGGCTTCCTGTAGGAGGCAGTTAACCCATCTCTGTGCGTTTGTTGATTTAGTGCTTACATAAAGCTGCCTTCAGTAGCAATGCGTGTGCTGTCATAGTGTGGATGCCCTCTCTCTGAGCAACACAGGTTATGTATACCTTTACATTCCTTGCAGACAGGTGCCTGGTACAGCACATGCGCTGGGTCTGAAGCAAGTTTCCTCATCTGCTCTCTGGCTAGTTGAGTGCTGGTTAAGGATTGCATTCAATATAAATAGTTGGAAGAGAAGTGGCAATTAAAAATAGGCTTGGAATATCAAAGGAGAGGAGGGAATGAAAAGGTTTTTGTTGAACTGTGGTTTACAAATATACTCTGGCTTTGCTTCTATATTTTCATTTTAGTTTTCAGTCACTTCAGTAAGACTTTGCAATTCATGGCAAACTGGTTATATAATACAAAATCTATAAAAAGGTAAGCACAAAAAGCTTTATGAATCTAGAATAATCTGCATCAAAATTCAGGGAGTTTTTCAGGTACTGCGCTTAGAAAATGTTAAACTTGCTGACTGGCTAATGTTGCTGTATGTATTACTTGCCATAGGCTTCAGGAATCATTATGCCCTTTTTGGCTAACACTGACCTCATTTGCCCTCATTTTTAGGGGACTTTGTTTCAGAGTAGTGATAGTATTTTAGGGTAGCTTTTATTTACTGTTTTTGTGCGAGAGCACAGCATCACCAGCCTTCCAAAAAGACTATGTCAGGCCTTCAAAACATTTCAGAAAGGGTTGTCATTTGCTAGGAAAAAGTGTTGGCAAGTTGTCTGCTATTTCCTGATGCTTGGCACTGGGGTTGTCTGCGAGGGCGAGGGGTAAAGTCCAGACTGACATGTGGCAGTGTGTGTAGGTACCTCCTGTGTGCTGTGACAGAGTGTCATGCTGGGGACAAATTAGTTTAGGTGCTGACCCTGCAGTGAAGTCACTCCAGGCAGATGCCTTGGTCCGTATGCCTGTGCTCTACTCACTTCAGTGTCTAAGTGCAGGCACCAGGTTCTGCTTGTGCAGCTTGCATTGAGGAATGATGACCGCTGTGGCTAAAGCCTTGTTTTTCCGGAAGAGCCTTCGCCTGTTCAGTGGCCAACTTTAAAATCATGTCTGTCGCCCTGGACAACGGCTAACCAGATGCTTCATCTTGAAAGTTAAAATAATAAGATGCTGTGAGCAAGAGATACTGCACATTCCCTGGAAGTCAAAGCATCTGCTGCTGCATCTTGTAATAACTACACCAGCAAACCTCTCCCTCCTCCAGCAAAGTGTGTTGGTGTTTCAGTGTGCAACTAGTTCCCAGTGGGCACAAGACTGTAATTACCATGCTTGGGAGGCGGAAACGGAGACTGAATCTGACATGGGAATATCAGGGGCTTCATTCTGAAATTTTTTTAAGGATTAAATACAGGTAATTTCTCTCCTATCTGTTAAAGCTATTACTGTGTACTCTGTACGGCTGCCGTAGTGTCAGATATTTGTTGAGGGTCATAACAATGTTATTGGTATTTAATAGTTTTGTATCATTTTGACAAAGTCCTCTTAGTGCTTAAATACTCTTGAGAAGAAGGAGGTGCCCTGGGGTGGGAAGAGCAGCAAAGGTAATATATAGCTCACCCTTCTCGTGGACATCCCTTCTGAGAGCACCATTTTGTTTGAAGAGTGACTGTATGGAGAAGCCAGTGCTGCTCAGCCGTTACCAAAATCGTTAACACAACTAGAGATATATTGCTACCAGGAACTGTCTGAAAGTTGTAAAAGTATTCCGAAATGTGAGGCAAAGTAATGATTCCAGTGCTTCAGGCCATATGGTATCTTTTAATTGTGTTAGTTCAAAATCATCGTATTATAGTCTTAAATAGTTGACCCCTGAAGGTGATCTTTGTGTTTCCATAAAATCCCATTGAAATCATTGTGCCAGTTCCTGGATACTAGGAAACTCCAATTTTGGTCAGATTGAGTGAGGAATGGCTTGGATAGTTTCATTGGTTTGTTTTGGGTTTTGTTTCTTCAGGCGTTGTGAAGGAAATACAGGTTAGCCATTGCCTCATTTAGACATTATTTTGCTGCAGGGAAGAATAAGGAGTTACTCATAAGCGTTGTTGATGTCTGTAGTGAGTGGAGGAATCAAAAGCAAAGAGGAAGAAAAGCAATGCACTGAAGTGGCGCTTAGGGATCTGGTTTACTGGTGTGCTTGGCAGTGTTAGGTTAACAGTTGGACGCAATGATCTTTAAGGTCTTTTCCAACTTAAATGATTTTATGGCTTTATGATTCTATGAAATAGTAGAAGGAAAATACAGCATGAAAAAAGTCGGAAAAGTGAAAAAAAGATATTGGCATTTCATTTCTGTGGTATTTAATTTTTTTAAGTCTAATTGATAAGATAAATTAAGAGCCTTCTACCATTTAGATGCTAGTGTGTGCAATAATGTGAATGAATGGGGTCAGATAACACTTCAGCTCATCCTGCACACTCTGGGCCTGGTGACTTTGGTCCTGAAACCTTTGCTTATCAGCACAGCCCTTCCTGTAAACAGCCGGTGACTTTCATAAGACTGTTGGGGGTCCAGGAGCAGGCTGTCAGTAAGTTAATGGATTTGTCAATGTTACCCTGGCATGGAGTTAGTTTGAAAGGAATCCACCCATTTGTCTGCACATGGGGAGGAAGAGAGAAGGAATATATTGCAGGTGAAGCCTCTGTACTTTGGCAGACAGGAAGGAACCTCCTTTATGTCAGTAGCCTGGCACCAACTCCTGTGCACTGTGGCAAAGTCTTTTCTTTGTCTCCTGTTTTGTTTCCAGTGTATACACAGTGCGGTAATTCCTGTAGGGATTTTTGCTCTTGGCAGTTTTTCTCTTCTGTGCCACAAAGTGAGCATTTTTCCTGCAGGACCTCAAACAGCTCAACAAGTGGTGTGCTGCCAGTGACTCACTGCAGACTCCCTGTCCATCTGCTCACAGCCATGAGCGCTCCCTACCAGCCTCCTATTTTCAGATGCAAAGCTGCATGTGAATCCTGAGATAGGAGAGGGTAAGGGACAGGGTTATCCTGGGTAAGGATTCTATGAAAGAGGTCTTGTACCCCAAGGAGAAAGTGAGGGAAGAAGCTCACTTCCAACCAAGGTTAAAACTTTCCGGAGTCAGATTCTGGCCCTTCACAGGGTGTTCAGATTGACTTGGAAACTTTGCGTAAAGGAGCTGAGAAAGAAATGCCACAGGCTGGTATCCCCGGGAGCCTTGATAATGTCAGGACACCTGACAGTACAGTGATACTTCAAAAATATCACTGTCATGAAGGATTTACATGATAGTGCAGTCGCTAATAACATGAGTGCAGTACAAGGCACCAATTCAAGACTGTTGAGTTTGCCAAGCTTCTGTAGTTTCATGTTGTGACTTTGTCCCTCTTCAGGCAGGCCTTTAGCATTGAAGAGTTTTCCAGGAACTCTTCCAGCCTTTCTTTTTCTCAAACACAATTGCCAGTTGCTACCCTGCTGGTTACACATAATAGCAACTGAGTTGAAAAATTTAATTTCTTACCAGGTAGTCATTTTTGTTTCACAAACTTATGCCAACATGTTCAAGGATGGACTCTGCAGCTTTCCTTCTTGTACACTTTTTTATACTTGTAGGCAGTGAAGTGGATGTACGTTGCTTTGTGTGCTGCCTATGACTGTCTTTATTCAGGGACAGAGGAGATAAAAAGTCAGTTTGTGAGGTTCTGACATCTGCTGTCCCTTGCCTGAGAGCTAGGATGTCAATCTGCAGTGTGAAACTCCTTCCTTCCCCCTCCAGGGAATTCCATTTACATATAAAAGGGCCAGCCAGAAATCATAATCTGCAAGTCTGTAATTTGGGAATGAGAAAGAAATGAGGTTATGACAACTAGGAGACGCAAAACTCTTTAAACCCCCTTTCCCTAAGTGGCAGAGAGAAGTAATAGTAACCAAATTTTCTTAATGTAACCAAATCATTGGGCATCACATTGAGTAAAGAGAAGAGAAACCTCTGAGGTTGCTTTGCTACTAGATCTCCATCCTCCATAAGGCTCAGGGCCACGTGCTCGTGAAATACAGCATGTCTTTAAATGTGAATGGTCATGATTTTTCACCCTTTGACTCTTGACCAGGAACTCAGGTCTCATTCCACCATAAATGTGCTGCTGGTTACAGAGGAAGCAAGGCTGCAAATCAGAAAGTCAGTTCCTCTCTTTAGTTCAGTATTTTCTGCCTTGATTGCTATTAAATTAGATATCGCAGTGGTGAAAGCATCAAAGCCAAGATCACCTAGAAGGGAACAGCAGTCTCAAAGAGGTGTAAAGGAGTAAAATAATAGTGCAAATGAGCAAAAGGAGTATAAGGTTAACTACCAGGAAGAAAAAACCCTGTTACAGTGAAGGTCTGTTCTCCTGATGGAAACCAGAAGAGCTGGTGAGTTTGTGTGACTCAAGAGTGACCTGGGAAAAACACTGTAAAATACACTGCATAGATTTTTCTTATTTGTATATAAGAAGATCTAATAGACTTTGGCCATTTCCTTTTTAATCTAATTTCTGGGATTCTATGATTGCTTTTTAAAAAGGTCATTTTTTTTTTCCTGAAATCTTCTTGAAAGTTTTTGGCACATTTTACCATAAAGGGAGGCATTTTGCAGAAATCCAACATGGTGGTATTTTGAAGACACTACACATATTTTTCATGGCCATACCTTGCCATTACTCCATTGTAAAATTCCCAGAATACTTGATAGGAGTTTTACATTAAAATCATATGGTATTTATATCCAGGTACTCTTCAGAGGCCCGAGTCATACCCATGCTCTATTCCCAGAGTAGCCAGAGAAGCCAGCTCTTTAAAGCTACAGTTTGGCTTCACAGGAAATAGTAGTCATGCCTACCATACTGTAACTAAAATATTCAGACACATGAATCTTTTTCTTGACTTCCTATAAAAATGTCATTTGTAGCTTTATTTTGTTTGTTCTGGTTTGACTATAATATAAACAAGAGTTTCTTAAAGCATTAGCTCTAAGTTGCAGTTCTTTCTTGAGACTGCAAGGGCTTACAAAAAATGTTATTGAAACTGCAGGGCAAAACCACGTATTAAAAGAAAAATGAATAATAAGTCTCTTTTCATATGGATTTTTTAAAAAGTACAGCTTGTAGTTGAACTAAATGTACTATTTCTTCCACTGCAGCCAGGAAGCCCTCATAGACTTTTGACAGCGCCGCCAAAAAATTAATGCTTTAGTTGTTTAAAAGATACCAAAAGCTTGTTTGACAATTGTAATCTCTTCCAGGAATTCCCTTTCCCATTTTTCCTCCCTATAAAAACTGATAACCAGATGCTTATATGGCAGAAACAGAAAGTCAGAAGTATGTTACAAAGCGTTGTGCATTCCTTCCAGCCTCACGAGATGAGGCACGACATCTCCACAGCAGGCTAGGAAATGTGAGCACTCCACTGTGTAAGTAGCGTTTGCTTCAAGGATTAGCTGTGTGCCAAGATAGTGCAGATTTAAATGTTTCCTGAGCCAGTTATGAGTTTTTACATAGCATGGCAGCCAACAGGAGAGCTGTTGGAGATAGCTGGGTAGGAATTTGAAGCAGTGATCGAGGAAAGACAAAAAGAAAGAAAGCAGAGAAATACACTGCATGCACCAGCATCAGTTGACGCAGCAGAACTGAAGGCAAGGATAAGCAGAGCCAGCCGGGCTTCTCTGGAATTTCTGTCCTCACTTTTGCATGCAACAAGATGTCACAAACTGAAGTGAGACGCAGCTTAAACTTTTGTTCTGAAGCGTATCAAAAAGACAGTACTGAAACGTGAACTTAAAGGTCAGAGTAGTTCCCTTTTCTGTAACAAATTCTCAGGACAGTTGTTAACACTACTCTGTCTTGTAAGGCTGATCTTTAATAGTATTCACTGATATGAAATATATAGTATTACTGTGGCTGTGGTGAGGAGCAGTTCGCTCTTCTCTAATGATAGAAAGGAGATTTTATGTTAGGAAAAGTGAGATCATTAAAGAGGTTGCCAGTAAAAAAGTCACTGTGTTTGCAGAGGGTGCCCTTGTGTTCAGCAAATGCCAATTAGAGAAATGTCACTTCATGTGTGTATGATGGGTTATTACTGCACAAACAGTTGTACAATTACGTGCTGGGTCAGAAGGGCAAGTTACTTTTGCCTCATAGCCATTATTTTAAAGCAAAAACAACTATCAGGAACACAAATATCAGGCATTGCAGAAGGGGAAAAGTAAAATAATGACTTTGAAAATGCAGGCTAAAGAGAAAAAAAGAAGAGTCAAGGTGACAAACCCTGGTGTTCCAGGATGTAATTTTTACCCTGTCTGCACTATATGGTTTAGAAACATCATCTTTATATAATGGAGAAGTGAACACTTCCTTCCACCACTAAAATAAAGTTAATATACTGTTATGTTGTTCTGATGCTTGGAAATGGGAAGGGAAGAAACACTTCTTTCAGTTACCTTTTTTGATACTCAAGTGTTTTTAATCCACAAGCCTTTGTAAGTGAGTTTGTGTACTTCCTTCCGTTGTACTAGCAAGATCTGGTATCACCAGCACACCCTGCTCTCAGTTTTTATGTGGCTCTGTCTGACTTCAGTAAATGGATTAAAGGGAAGTTCTGCAAGTGACTTGGTGCAGGACATGGCCTTGGGTGCTTATTACTCGCACCTGTTTGTAGGTGTTCTACTTGATATTTTATTTTGCATGTTTTGCTTGAAGCTTCATTAGACTCAAGTCTGAAGAAGCAGAAGGCTCTGTAGATGCTGTGGCCATCTCGGGTATGTACAGGATAGGTGTGCTATATGTGGATTTGTGAATTTTGCTCTAAGGCCATCAGGTTTGTCTTCCTTTATAATGTGGTTGCCATCTGTGCTTTTGCTGGCTTTGTTCCGGGTCATAAGAAAGAGCACACTTCAGCAGAGCTTATGTTATCGTCAGTGGCCTGAACCTGTGTGCTCACTTGACCTCATACCTCTAGGAAGCTCAGCTGGTAAATGTAGCACAGACCTTTGTGGCAACACGCTCTGGGGTGCGTGGGTTGCCGGGTAGGTTGGCCTGCTTCCATATATGCTGAGGTATTTTCACTGACATACTCTTTTCACAGATTTGAAATTGCTGCGGCTTTAAAGTACCAGCTTTCCCTAAAGAGGCAGCACTGCACTCACCCAAGGCCCTGCGTGAACCCAGCTTCTGCTGGGGCAGGACAGGGTGGCAGAAGTTAAATGGAGAGTGTTAGTTTGAAAAATCTTATGAGGTCACTATCCTTTTAAATTGGTTTACACAGATGGCTGTCTGGTTTGTTGCTTTGTCCTTGCTTAATAGTAACTGTTTATGGAAAAACGAATTGCTGTGCAGAAGGAGGTCCAAAAGCTCATGCTGTTGTTTCCCTCACTGAAGATCTTCATGTTATTATGGGCATGCAAAGATTTGGCCTGAAACTGAGATTAATTATGAAGCACACAGTGAATAATTAACTGTTTGACTTGTTCCTAAGCTGTGTAGTCACTGGGTTAGAAATGGGTTCCCAAACTGCAGGAGATAAGAGAAGGTTATTCCTGGTTTCACAATGTCTGTATTGTTAGGGCTTTTTGCTGTGTGCACTCTGACATCAGCTGATACCTATGCAAGTCAGGTCCAGCTTCTCATCCAAACCACTTCCTGGGGTTTTCTTGGGTAATGGCAGTGATTCAGAAGACACTGCAGTGTCTCAGGAAGCTGTTTCTTATATGTTGCACCCAGACTGTGTGACCGGAAAGAGATGAGATTCTTAAGAAGGTTTTGATCTTAAAAATACCCACTTTTTGTTTTTGTTTGTTCTGCATTCATATTTAGATGTGCATTGCTTGGCTTGTGTCCTACTGACCTGTTCGTAGACTGGATGTATGTGTTGTGTAAGATGTAGGAACATGATGTGAGGCCCAAGCCTGAGGCCAGCCTCCAGGTCAAGATGCTGATTTTGCATCCACGATTGTTCCTGTATGACCAAAAAAAACCCCAAGAAATAGATTTTTTTTTTTTTTTAAGGAAATAAAATCTAAATCATGGTACTCTGCACTTTTGCAGGACTGTCTACTTAAGAAGCTGAGAGTGAGGTAGAAACTTTGATGAAGCCTCTGTTCTGTGAGGTGGGTATGTGTTTTTATTACTATTTTGAAAAGCATAGAAAATTCAAACCATTTGCCCCGTGTCCAGATTCAGAGCTACTTAAGAGCCATGAACAGAATCCAGACGTTTTCTGCCACAGCACGTGTTCTGATCAATACTTACAAATGCCCTCCTCAGGAAGGAAGTGATGAGTTTTTGCATTCTGTTAGCATTTGAAGTGGCTCTTTTAATTTTCAATTTCTGACTAACAGAACAAGTAAATCTCAGATACTTTTGCTCCACTGTCCTGCTCTTGCTGTATTGTAGGAAGAGTCAGTGGAAATCAAACATGTCTGCTGGATCCAGGCCAAACATAATCTGGGGTTCAGAAATGTTCAGTGTGTTTCTTGTGAGACCCCGCTTGGAGTACTATGTGCAGTTCTAGTGTCCTCAACATAAGAAGAACCAGAGGAGGGCCATGAGGATGATCAGGGGACTGGAGCACCTCCCATATGAAGACAGGCTGAGAAAGCTGGGGCTGTTCAGCCTGGAGAAGAGAAGGCTGTGTGGAGACCTCATAGCAGCCTTCCAGTATCTGAAGGGGGGCTGCAGGGATGCTGGGAAGCGACATCAGGGACTGTAGTGATAGGACAAGGGGTAATGGGTTTAAACTTAAACAGAGGAAGTTCAGGTTAGATATAAGGAAGAAGTTCTTTACTGTGAAGTAAAGGTAATGCTGGTGGTGAAGCACAGGAGCAGCTTGCCCAAAGGAATGGTAAATGCTTCATCCCTGGCTATGTTCAAGATCAGGTTGGACGGGCTTTGAGCAACCTGGTCTAGTGGAAGATGTTCCCATCCTGGTAGGGGGAGTTGGAACTAGATGATCTTGAGGTCCTTTTCAACTCAAACCATTCTATGATTCTTTGATTCTATTACTTATTTATTTTAGCGTTTTGTCATGGTCAGATGCACCAGAAGTCTTTTAATAAATCCCCTTCCACGCTGAGACTTGCAGCTCAGGTTTGCAGACCCATGAGGGCTGGATAATTTGAATAAGTCTGAGAAGTGAAACTGAACATTTGTAGGTGCAGTGACTACAGGCAGCAAAACTAGTGAATTCTTCTCATTTTGATAGCTTTTGTCATTATGAGATATTGTCAGCTGCACTTGTCCTCTGCATGAACAACTTGGATGTGGACCCTCAGAGCTTCCCTGCGCTGGGCTGGTTGGCCGCCTTGGCTCCTGGGGCACTTGTTTTGTCAGTGGCCTGGAGGAACTCACTGTTGGGTTCTTGGTTATTTGCACCATTTTCCCTTTTAGCTTTGGGAGATAAACTCTGCAAGTGAGTTTCTGCCTCCTGCTTCATGACGTCGGCATCGTGGACTTGCTGTGGCAAGGAATAAGTCAGGGTTAGAATGTGTCATTTTAAGGATTTGGGCTTTTCTTTAAACTGGTGTTTGCCTTTAAAAGCCTTTTTTGAATAAATTACTCTGACAGTAAGTACCAGAATAGATATCGATAAAATATGAATTTATGCATGCCAGCATTTATCTCTTTTGTGTCTATTCACAAATACATACAGAAAATTGACTCTAGGTCCATATGGCTCCCAATCTCTTTCCTCCCCCAACTGTCAGCTTCTCCTTACCTGGATGAATAAAAGGAAGCAGAGTGCTGGGCCAGGTGAGTGTACCAGAAAAGTTATATTCTGAATGTTTTTCTCTGGGACATCACTTTGGCTCTCAAGTGGCTCT
The DNA here is from genome assembly GCA_009867235.2 of Psittacus erithacus. NCBI lineage: Eukaryota > Metazoa > Chordata > Aves > Psittaciformes > Psittacidae > Psittacus > Psittacus erithacus. Next base: position 109,404 of record WYDI02013892.1, on the reverse strand, counting down.
CAAGTGCCTCTCCGTTCACATGAAAAACACATTAAGAATACAATACATTTTGGTGTCAATCTTAACTTCAGACTCTGAAAAAGGAATGAAAATACTCAGAGGGTGAGTGCAGATTGCACCTATGTGCAGATTTGCTTTCTGGCTGACAGAGGCTGTGCAAAAGTTTTTGTTGCTTTAGCAGCTTTTCAGTACACATTATAGCTATTCATTAAATAACTTGTTTTAAATTTTTTAATGTCAAGCGCTGGAACAGGCTGCCTAGGAAAGTGGTTGAGTCACCACCCCTGGCAGTATTTGAAAGAAGTGTAGATATGGCACTTAGGGACATGGTTTGGTGATGGATTTTGAAGTGCTGGGTTAATGGTTGGACTTTATGACCTTAAGGGTCTTTTCCAACCTAAAAGATTCTGTGATTAATCTGAAATTCAGACTTCTTTGAATTGGACACAACAGGCCTGCTTGTAATTGGGCTCTTAGAAAGTTGAGATGCCTTCATCCCAAGACCTTCCATTTTCTGAACAAGAACACCATTTATTTTGCTCAGTTCTGAAGCGTTCAAATTCAGAGCCTATGGTGAGATTGGTAATACATCATTTGATTGAAATTACGCAAATCCATTGCTGTAGAGTAAAACACGGTAAGATCTTTGGGAGGAAATCACACATTTCTTATGCCTTAATGCACCCAGAGAGGAAGGTGCAGGTTTCCCATGTTGCTGCAAGTCGCGCGGTGGGACGGCACAGCTTTGCTGCCTAGGTCCCTGCACTGCACTGCTGGAAAACCCACCCCAGTCACTTCAGCGCTTTGATGTGAACAGATTTCTCAGAGTTTCCAAAATGGGAAAGTTATGAGCCAATATTAGGTTGTTGCCATTAATCAATGATTACATTATTACACCATCACCTCTGCTTCTGGGGCCATGTGGGTGGGCAGCTATGTGGTTGTCTTCTGTTGTTGCTGCTCTAGTCAGCTGGTAAGGGAGCTGAAATGGTAACAGCTGGTTTGGAGGTTTCTTCGGGGATTCCTTTGATTCCTTTCTGCCATTGGCTTGAGAATCGTAGAATCATAGAATAGTTAGGGTTGGAAAGGATCTTAAGATCATCTAGTTCCAACCCCCCTGCCATGGGCAAGGGCACCTTCCACTAGACCAGGTTGATCAAGGCCCTGTCCAACCTGGCCTTGAACACTGCGAGGGATGGAGCATGCACAGCTTTCTTAGGCAGCCTGTGCTAGTGTCTCATCACTCTCGCAGTAAAGAATTTCTTCCTTATATCTAGCCTAAATCTCCCCTGTTGAAGTTTGATCCCATTTCCTCTTGTCCTAGCACTACAGTCCCTGAAGAAGAGTCCCTCTCCAGCATCCTTGTAGGCCCCGTTCATACACTGAAAGGCTGCTATGAGAAACCAAACATGAGGCCACAGCTTTCTGCTTAATGCTGAAGCATTAAGTTCCATTGTGAAATTCAGAGCAGTTAGGTTAAGTTTTAAAGATACCTAAGAAGCTAAACAGAGAGAGAAGCTGCTGAGGAGGAATGGAAGACCAAACTGGTTGGAAGAACATTTAAATGGCAGAAGGTTCTGAAATACTTTACCTCTGCTCTAAACTGTGACAAACCCTTGCAACTCTTATACAGTAAGATGTCTTACTTCAGAACATTTTAAATGTTACTTCAATTTTATTTTGTATAAAGATACTTTGATGGCATGAAGGCATTCCAACTCATCATTTAACAAGACATCCTGTATGTCTTGTTGAATGATAATTCATTGAGTAGCACAACAGTACTGTTAAACCATTAGTATTAACGTATCTTGTTATATCACAGGACCTATTACTTTTATTCAACCTCATTTAAACCAGGGACAAGATTCCTGGTTTTTTTATGGCACTTTTCACTTCTATCAAGTCAATACGGTTTTCTTTCAGGAAACTCTTTCAGTATGAAAAGTTGGGATGGGTTACACATTTTCACAATTTTTACCAATTCTTAGTATGCAGTTTCATTTTTCAAAATGGATGAAATGTTCCTTCTTTTATTGTCTATAAACCCCATAAATCCCTATAATTGCATGTTTATGACCGCATAGGATTTCAGCACAGATAGGCTGACTTTTCATTTCTGTGAGAATGTTTACAATTGAACAGTCTCAAGAATAAAAATGCAGCTTTTTTACATGTATGTTTTGCGAATATAGAAGTTGCACACACTCCGAGCCGTGAACCAAAAGCTTCAGATTTAGCCAGCAGAGAGGAAGGAATTTGTCTGCTCTACAGCAAAAGGAAGTATTTGCTGTGTTATTGTAGTACATGGCCTTTTGCCATCGTTGATAAAGTATTTAAGGGTTGTGCACCCAAAGTCTGCTGCCCTCTTGACCCATCATCCATCACCGGCTGTAGATGAGGTAAATGAGATGCAGCTCCATAGGACAGCCATTGTTTCAGCCCTGTGCAGCTCCTCTGAGAACGGAAGCTGCAGACAAAGCAGCTCCCTGTGATTCACAGTGCTGCTCAGTTTCCTGGTGTTTTCCCTTTTACCTATACCTTTTCTGGCCCAGCTCTGTGCTGGCCAAGGTGGACAGACACATGAGGAAGCAGAGGGATTGATTCATTCATCTGTGAATGAGATGAGCATCTGGAGATTTTTTTTTTACTGTGTTAAAAAGGAAAATCAGAGACAGTTACCACAGCACTGTGCCTTGGCGATAGATTTAAATTTATTTCCCTTTTGAGTATTCAACACTTGATAGATGATGCTTAAAACACTGAATTGCCCACCGTTTTTCTAGCGCACTACGAATTGCCCAGTCTTTTTTTTTTTCCTCCTCTCTGAAAGCAGTTCTGGTTACAGAGATGCCAGCATCCCCAGTAAGTATGCCAAGAATGTACAGTTATACTTTATACTGCTAAATTAACAGACAGGAATAGTCACACCAAACCAGATTCAGCTCTCAGATGGGAAAGCGTCTCCTCTAGCCCAAATTTTAATGACTTCTTTACATGAGAAAGTTTCACCAGTATAGCATACAGTGTGATTTAAAACAAATGCTGTTGGCTGTCTAAGTTGGTGACAGGTAACTTGTAGAAAATAGTGGTGGTTTCATTGTTTTTAATAACCAACTATGGTTTTGGAAATGTCTGAACACTGAGGTAGGTTAAGTCTCCTCTTAGTATCTTCAACTCTTTAAATTTAAATAGATTATTTTAGTTTATCAATTGTACTTCTCTGAGCACTGGTTTTAAGTGAAAACCAGGATCTGATTCTTACTTGATTTATTATTTATGCTATTCTCTTAGCTTTGTGAATTTAGTTATAATTTACATTCCTGTTAGTGACAGAAGAATGAGTCCTGGATGGCATAACAAAAATATGAGAAGAACTAACTTTGCTTGTTGCAGCATGTGGTGCTGATGGCATGAAATACTCTTAGACAGACATTTGTGTCTCCTAACTAGGAAGGGTCTGCTCATGAAATGATGAAATCCATGGTCTTTGATGGCTTGCCTGTGCCAGTTGGAATGCCATGGAAGATTTCAGCCCTCTGCAGATTTTAACAATGGCGGTGTTACAATGAAATGAGGCAGTTTTACAATCTGTTTTAAAAAAGGGAAATGGTGTTGCAGTTTTTGTGAGCACTTTACCTATGAGATGCTGAAGTCTGTCTTCTCCTCAGAACCTCTTTAGGTTTCTGTTTTGAAGCCGAGTGCGATATGCAAGTGCTATAAGGAACATTTTGGATAGAAGTACACAATTCTCTGTAGTTGTACCAGATACTGTAAATACCCTATGTCCCAGTCATTGCAGGTGCTCAGACACTGCAGAGATACTTTAGATAGGATTACTTTGTGCTGTTCTCCAGTTCACAGTATTTCTAGTTTTCAGTGCACTGTACTACTCTATTCCTGTTTATAAATCTTTTAAGTGTGCACATTAAAAAAGTAATTAAATTGTCATTATAATTTATAGTATGCCTGAAGTCAATCACCTAATTAAATGGAAAGAGCAGAGAGGTAGTAGGTTCGTAAGCATTTATTAAGTACTACAGTATTAATTATGCAGGACTTTTGAACCAAGCAAAAGAGGAAAGAATGGAAAAACCAATCTAAAAAGACTTTCCATTGCTGCCCATCTCAATTTAATAATGTGACACCCCCCCACCCCCACTTGGCAGGACAGTACTAATGCTTTCTTTTTTTGTTAATTTTTAATAAAATTATGATGAAGGGTTTTTAATGACAATCACTTCCAACATTTTCCTGTATTTTTTTTGAAAGAATAATATGTCTCCATGCAGGGGTCTATAAATACATGAGTAGAATTGGAAGATCCATTTAGTTATGGTTTGAGGTGGATTGTGTAGAAACAAACTCTTGGTCATCACTCCTCAGTGTCTCAGGCGGGGAGCATAGCCTATGCTGGTCCCAGAAAAAGGGCTCGGGGGGCAGTGGAAGGGGGCACTATGCTGAAAAGAGTAGGCTCTGGTTGGCGGTGGAAGGGTGGTGGGGATGGCTAGGGACACACTATGGTCCTAACGTTTGTTCTTCCTTTGCAACCTTTTTCCCACCCCTAGTTTCTTGGCTAAAGGTGGAGGGTGCGAGCTGCTAGCTGTCTCTGCAGAGGCCAAGGGTCAAGAGGAGTCTCTGCAAGGCAGCAGGTTGTGATTTGGAGCCTAAGAAATGGAAATATATGATATTAGTGAGCTTGTGAAACAAGGCTGGCTTACTGTGTTTGGTTCATATTTTGCTGCATCAGATGAACTGCCTCGGTACAAAAAGGTGATGAGGATGGAGCAGAAGCCTTAAATTTAGCATTTCTTCTCTTTTCCTAGACTTTTAAATATGTAAACCAGTGATAACACACTGAAATAGACTTACCTGCGTTGTGTCTTGTTTCTGGGGTTTTCATCTCAGCCTCAGTGGAGCTTACATGTGAATGTTAGACACTGACACATCTGTCTTAGATAGCAGAGAGGTCTGATCTTACAGCCCTGGCTTCAAGCTCTGGTTGTACTGCAGTAGCCCAAGGGCTTTAGGGAAGAGGGCAAGTCAGCAGGCAAACAGTCAGCTATGGGAAGCATCTCAGGTGCCTCTGGTCTTGCACTGAACTATCAGCCTGTAGTGAGCCGGGCCTTCTGGTGCTTGGGGGATACAAATACAGCCAGTAAGCAAACAACTGTAATAAACCAGGATGAAGACCAGTAAGGGTTTTGAACACAATTCAGGGTATCCTTTGCAGCTCAGTTAGATGTTGATGGTAAGGGCTAAATTGAAATTCTGGGAAAGGAACGCCTTTGCTTTTTTCCTGCCAGAATTTGCAGCAACAAAAGCCTCTCTCCCAGTTCACCAGGGGGGAGGTCTTTAAAAGACCTTTAGATCAGAAGTCTTAAAAAAAAAAGAGATGGCCAAAAAACCTTCTGTATAAACGGACAGGAAGGTCTTAGAGACTTACCTACTTGGTACTATCATCATCAAATTGATGTATCATGTTAGGAACCTTACTGCACAAGTATCAGTTTATCTTGCAGCACACTAAATAGGAATTCATTTGGCAATACATAATTGCAACATAAGGGCAACATCTGAAAATCGGATCTGACTTATCTGAAAACTGGAGAGCCAGTTCAATAGCTCTTTTTCTGTAAGAAATTGAGATTGTGTGATTGGAATATAAATCCCTACTGAAGGCCATTTCTTTCACAGCCTTCAATAGGCTGCACTGAATTGACAGCAAAAGCAACAAAAAAGAAAAGCTAGACCGAGCAATCAAGAGAAATTACTGTATATAGGTTTTTTATTTGTACAGCAAACGTGTAATCTATTTGGCCATGAGCGCTGCAGTGTTCTGTACCATCTTCTTTTGTTCAAGGATGCAGAGGATTGTACGCTAAGGTCTGATCCAGCATTTTAGATTGCAGCAGCCTGTCTCCTTGTCCCGTGCACCCGCTGAGACACGGTCTTGCATGCCTTGCTGCAGGGAGACCTGCGGTTACCATGCTTAATCTGTTTATTACTGTAATTACTGTTTCAAAAAGATATAATTGGGATCCCCTTTACATCAAAGACAGTGTTTTACCTTATATGGAGCAAATCATGTTATTGACAGCTCTTTATCCCAGAACTCATAATAAGCCTATAATGAGCACAGTCATTATGCTTCAGGTTAGCACTGCAGCAGCATTATATAAGGAATGTAACTTGACAGTTGTCTGGGGGAAAAAATAACATGATATATGCATATATAAAAAAGGTGGTGGCCTCACCAAGGTCTCAGGTGACATAATACAAGTTGGGTTATACAATTCATTTTATGGTCAGTAAGCCTATCTTCTGAGCTGCATATTGGAGAATGTAATGTTTGTCTGTTTGTATCAGACTGTACTGCTATCTCTTTAATGTAAAAATTGCTCGTGCCGCGCTATTGTTGAGTGTGTTTTCAGTTTCTCAAACTGGCCATAGGCAGAGGCATTCCCTGCAGCAGTGTCCTGTCTTTGTTCAAACAGTGAAAAACTAGAAAACCCAAACCTTCCTTGTGTTGATTCTGAAAACAAGTTGGATGGGTACTATATTGCAGCTATTTGATGCAGCTGTGGAGCAAGCTGTTTGGATACTCACTGCTAATTTTTTTTTTTGTCAAAAAGGAGAAAAATACATTTCCTCTTCATGTGTGAGTCCCCTTTATTTACCACTTTCTGCAGGCATGTATTTTCATTGGGAAATTGACTTGTTTTATGTTACAGGCAAATAATTGATTTAAAGTCGTATATACTACTTCAGGCAAATAATTGATTTAAAGTTCCAGATTCTACTTCAGTGCATGTGCATTGTGGTACAATGATACACCAGGTGAATGTTGTACTTCAAATCAACGACTGTGTAAATATTTGTGAATCCTCAGGTATTGAAACTGGTGGAGGTGTTCTCTCATGGATGGGAAACTTGCCCACCTAAGTCTGTCCTTCTGGGTTGCCCAGAAATCGCTCAGAGGGGTCTGCGTTAGCCTCTGGTAGAGTTAGCATGGGTGGGGGTTTGGTAGAACATGCCCTGCACACTTAGTGTGTGTCTCCAGGCAGCTCAGCCAAAGACTTTATAAGCATGAACAGGCCACCAGCTTCTCCTGTGCTCCTGGACCTCCTCTGTGTTGGGAGCACAGAGGTGTCACAGTCACTGATATGTATCAGGTGAAGGGTAATCAGAATACATGGTGCCCTTGCCATGACTGCAGCCCAACCAGGCTATCAGAAGCAGCTTTTAAGTTCCTACTATTAGAATTTAGTCTGGCCTCTACAGCCTTCAGACGCTCTGTGTAAATGCTCAAGTAATCTTGGAGCTGATGTGGCTTTGCTCCTAGCAATGCCTAATGGAGGTGACATATGTTTATATAAAGAAGTACCACTCCTTGTTCAAGTTCGGGTAGAAGCTCCCTAGAATTACAGAGCACATCCTGAAGAATGGCAGTATTAAATTGCAGTTATCTCATTAATGGGCATATTGATCTTGTATGTGTGATTTCTCAAGGTGTTTCTTGGGATACCGATGTTAGATGTGAAAGAACAAATGCCACTATAAGGAAGAGAGGTGCACGATGATGTATTTATAACGTCAAGCCTCATAAAATAAATTCCTAACTAGCCTTGCTGCAAATACATCAAATCCTGTTCAGCCCACAAAATCAAAGAGCCAAAAGGTAACCCCAATTCACAGAACTCTTCAGGAAGATGGAAAAGCCCAAAGTCAAGATGAAAGAGATTTGAGACAAGAAATTTAGGTACAGTGAATCTGAAGAAAGTGATAGCTTTAGCTTCACATACATGCAAAAGGGCTTGAAAGAGCAGGGAAGGTATTTTCACATCTTGTTAAAGATCAAAGGAGTAAAAATACTGTGGTTAAGCTGCAGCAGGGAATACTTTGCTATACCGTTCAATATTGGAAAGGGGTTACTACTATGCAACATTTAGGTCAGTAGAGCAAACTGCCATGGGAGAGTGTGGAGTTAGTCATGGCTAGACGAGATAAGTGTCTATTAAAGATGATCTAGGATGACCCATTTAGAGGTGGCTTCCAGTCCAAATGTTTGTGTGATTTTTGTTCTTTTCCGGTACAAAACTTGTCAGATTGACTTGTTATTCCAGTTAGTATGTGAATTATTACAGGCCCAATGACAAAAAGTCCTCTGTGCTAAGAACAGTATGTAAGCTAGAAATATTACCAGTATTATTTTGCGTATTAGAGCAGATGTAAAATGCCAAATAATTATTACATAAACTCAGGAGTGTGTGAAATCTATGTTAAAATAAAAATATCTTATAAATACTTAAACTAGGATTAAAACATTTTTTCTTCCTTAGAATAAAAGTTTTTTTTTTTCCACAGAAATGTCTCTGTATTTTAAAGATAGGAAATGTATTACATTTTAGAGAATAATATTACACAATAGGTGAGATACACTCTTGTGTCCCCATGACCACATGAGCTACATCTCTCCTCCTGCAGATGTTCATTAGAGTGCTAGTTCCAAGGCAAGGGTTTAGAGGTCCTACAGATCAGTAGGCATGTGTGTGTACGTATGTCTGTGCATAGGTTTAGGTAGTGGTGAGATAGTCTTACTCAATAGTTACTATAGTCAGCAGAATTTTTAGTTGTTCCCAGGACACAGAAAATGTGTTTTCTCTATTTCAGGTTATAATTTTTTTCTTGGCACTGTATTGTTCAAAAGTATACCCTATCGTTAATTAATTAAAATCAGTGCTTGGGGAAAGACTCACTTTTAATAACAGAAGAAGCATAATGTGTAGCTATGTGTACTTACTTTCCCATGGCAGGGAAAATCATTTCTCTTTGGGCTCAATCCAAGTTTCATTGTCTTTTACGATACTTAGATCAAGCTTTCTAATCATATTGCTGTGATGATCTGCAAACACACTGGGGACTTTTTTGCTTATTGCCAGGACTGGTTGTAGTGAAATGATACGAAAAACACTGGAATGTAGGCGCTGAAATGTAGATTTACATTTCAAGTTAAGGATTTCTTTGACTTGTCGGAATGAAAGAAAAGGAGTAGCCCCAGCAAAAGGAATTCTGACTCTGTTTACTTATCCCCTTTAAATCCCATTTAAAACTACTGTAGGATTGTTGTATTAGTAAGCAGTCCTTAGAGAAGGGGTGAGAAGTGCTTTACCATGTCCTAAGGGTAGATCAGGTATAGTGAGCCTGCCTGGAGCCTGTTCCTGGGGTCTCCTAATTCTGCTTGTCTCCTGAAAAGTAGTCTGATAGAAAAATAGCTTGTTTTCTTTGAGTGCTTGCTCTTTTATCATTTAAGTGGTTTCTGGTGATTACAAAGGTTCTGGAACAATGTGATAACAGTTTGAAATATAATTGACTGAATTTTAATATATCTGTTGTAAGTTCCTGAATCTGAATCAGTGGTATTCATCTCTGGAAACACTCAAGTGGGAATTTGAATAACTCTTTGGAGATGTAGAATTCAGTAGAGGTCTTTTTTGCCCTTTTTTTCTCTAACTTATCACTTAATCTTTAATTGTGTCTGATTTTCTGAATGATCACTGTTGTTCACTGTGCCTTTTATTCATCACAAGAAGCCTTTAACTTGATTTCTTACATTTCTTAGCAGTGGCATTATGTTTTCCTGGCAGAAACATTTTTGCTGCCTAGCATGTTGACTGTGTTATCTGAAAGTGGTTTTGGCTCCTTTTTTGGCTCCTTTCCTAGGGCAGCTTTTCCTCAGTTGGACTTTCTACAGTCAGTGTGGCCTTTCACCATTTTCCTGTTTTTATTAATTTTTGAGCAGAAGCCCTAACACAGAATCAAACCTTGAGATTTTAAGGGGACAAGTCTTGGGACCTTGCAGTCTTTAGTCTTTTTCTTGCAGCTGTAGTAAATCTGAATGTAGCTGAAAGCACAGGCAGCTTGAACCAAGTCTGTTTGTCTGGTTCCTGGGGCAACCAGACCTTGTGCATACTCCACTTTAATAAGAAACACCCTCAGGAACCAGGTTCAGCTAACCCCTGCCAGTCTTTTTAAGTCAGCCATAAGTCCTCTTTCTGTCATTTAGTGATAGGGTATCCATGTGAGCTGGCACCTGATTCTTGGACACCGGCGTGAATAAACTCAGTGGAGGCTCTGCTCACCTTCATTGCCATTTGTGTTTGAAAGGTCAGTAATTTTAGTCTTTAAAAATATATTGCTTTTAGTGACCTTTCTGGGGATAGTAAATAAAGGTAATTTAGAGAGGGATCACTTTAGTACACTGTAATGGAGTCTATTTTATTCTGAGTTGGTTGTCTTGACCATCAGAAAAGGATATCAGGGTGGTACTTGGCCCACAACAATATTCACAAGTCCTGAAAATTCAGGATCAAACCTGTGTATCTGCCCCAAAGTAACGAGTCTACGGTCAAGTAGTGCATCATGGATAATTGTTACTTAGGGCCTTTAAGTTCAGTGGGATTATTGGTTAGCTTATTTCTTCAGCTAGTATTGTAGTACTACAGAAATTTAAACTTCCCATTTTGTCTTTTCAATAACCATTTATGCTGCAAGAGCTCAGGTATTGGACAGGTGCTGCTTTTGCTGCTTTTGCAAGGGGCTGCAAAGGTTGAAGATAACACTTTGCAGATGGATCACTGTTGCTTGCTAGCTAGAAATTACTGCTCCATCATTCTACTTGTAAAAGAGCTGTAGAAGTGCTCTGTTTCTTAATCCAGGTAAAGCCATCTGAGTTGGCTTTGGTTGAAAGTCAGTGGTGGGGTCACATTGACTGAGCTAGGAAACGCGAGCCTCCAGCCAGCAGAAGCACCTTCAGCTTCCACAGCTTGAGGAAGAAGAGAGCTTCTGTCACACGGCTTAGCCAGCAGCAGTTTTCTTTTAAATGAGGCATGCTGGAGTAGGTCGAATATATACAACCTTTTGTATTGTTTGTTTTCCCTACATGATGCTGTGCAGAACTGGTTGAAATGCATATGCAAAAGTCTAGCAAAACCTGTCTTTTAGCTGTACTTGCAGGAGCTTTCCACTGTCTTCCAAAACCTATCCTTTTATCTGAGATTATTCTCCAGGCTGTTGATTACATTTTTCAGAGCTGCAGTGTTCTCGGTGATGATTACGTCAGGACCATCAGTTGTTATTTCCAGGTCCTCAATTTTCTTTTCAGCCTCCTGCCGTTTTAATCGCAAACCTTCAAGCTTCCTGTCCATGGAAACCTGGAGTAGGTCCAGCCTTCTAGAAATACGTACTGCATGCCTTGTAAAGAAGTTAGGTAATGCCGAGTGGCCAAGTACCACAGCTCTAGACATTGCCAATCCAAAGACAGGTAAGCAGGTAAGCCCTTTTAACAGGCTGAAAGCCATATATGACTATGCTGCCAGATCCCTCACTGATCTTAATTTCCTCAAGGGCATGTTGAAGTCACTGCCTGTTCTCTTATGAAAATCACAGACAACAGTGTTAAAATTTTAAATCCCTTAGGTGATTGTGACCAGAAGGTCATACCGTGTAGCACACCTGGAAAATATCTTTTCACAGAGCTCCTGAAAGCACATTCACAAATTCCTTTTAAAATGAATCTTAAATACACTGTAGCTTTCATCATCTTAGTGAATTTGATTGTTTTCTTAAAGCTACCCACCTAGTCCCAGGCACTTGGTTTGGCATTCTTTCCCATATCAGTGTGCATCATGGACCTCTCTGCACCAGGCCCATTGTCTGCTTCCTCCTTCCCACAGCCCTTGGAAGGGCATCCAGCCTGGGCTGAAACTCATTGCTGTGGGCATGGCTGGGTGGCTGAGCTTCCTCCCCCAAAACGGTGGTGGAGCAGCAGCTGGGGTCAGTGGTATACATGCTGAAGACTTCTTTTGCTTGTGGAAATACCGTAAACTTTCCAGTCAGGGCACGTGTAGTGTGATTTTTTTATCTCTGCATTTCTGCAGAAGTGAATGAGAAGGTAAGATGCCTGTTTGTGGCAGAAGCCAGTATTGAAATCTGTACAAAGGACTTCTCACTCCAGTCAAAGGAAGAAAATGCCTATTTTACAGATTTTTGCTGTCATATCTGTCTTGGCCTAAGGCGTAAAAAGGCTTGATTCTTGACTTGATCCGAGACTGGCACAAAAGCTCTCATGGTAGATACACTTAGGACAAACCTTTGCTTTTACTGAGACACTTTTTGCTTGCTGGATAAGGGAAGAGAAACCTCAGGAAAAATCTGGGCCAGCATATAGCACGATTTTGCTGGTATGAATGAAGGCTGTGCTGGGAACACACTGTCAGTACAGTTTGCTAGGACAGCTGCACCAGCAGAGCTATCCTATTCTGTATACAGCCTTGTCTTCTGTTCCAGTTTGTCATGCATGTTTTATCTTTCTGTCACCTCTTCGGGTCCCTGGGTACCTCTCAGTGTAAAAAAGAAATTTAAACACAATACAGATGAGTCTGCTCTGTGTTGGAATCTTGACCTTTAATATATCAGCTTTTCATATTGCAACTTTCCCAGCAAATAGGCTGTCCTACAAGAACTGAGGTTGCTTTAGTTTACAAAAGTGGTCCCATCTCAGCCGTGCTTCAGTTTTATTTGCTTCCACCTACAAACTCTCAAGCTGCCTGAAATGCCTTTGAGAGGAGATAAGGTTTTCAGATTGCCTGGGAGATCATAACCATGAACTCCAGCTGTCCAACGAGGAAAAAAATTATCATCAAATATCAGAGGAAACAGCCTGGCAACCCAAGTGTCAGAGGGATTGCTTAATGTTTTGTCCTGTTTTACCAGTTTACTTTTTATCAGACATTAGTGTTTGGGTTTTTCCCCTTGCTGCTCTCATTACATTTTCCTTCCTCTATTAAAGAAAGTGTTTGCATCTTGCTCTGTGCTTTTGTGCAGCATTCCCCTTGAGCAGACCAGTATGTTGCTCCGATGGCAGGTTTGCAGACAGACTCCTTAGATCAATAGACCATCTTAGTTGTTGAGTATACCAGATTTGAATTTTAAAAATCCACAGTCACACTTAAAATACCACAGAAGCCAGAACCTGATGTAAATTTTAAGAGGCATCCGAAGAATTGCTCTGTATTTCAGTCACAAAGCTTTGCCAGCATTACCTTTTGAACAGATCACCATTTGATTGGGTTTCATGTCATGTTTTTCGTGTTTTTTTCTGCAGCTGTTGAAGGTGTGTTGGGTTTGGGTTTTTTTTCCCCAAGAGGCAGACAACTGTGCCTTTAAAGGAGCAAAACAACTGTGTCAACAGATGGGAGAGAAAAGGCTGTGTCTGAAATAGTGCTAGGAATAAACTGTGTTAAAAATAGGTAGTCTTGCCACAACTGTTTCTTTGGCCAATGTGGAAATCTTTCTTTCCCATACTAGCATGTTATGCTAAAGCCCTGCTAGAAAATTGCCAAATTATTCTATGAAAGCGTTGCTAGATCAGTAACTACGCTTTTCCTGCCTAGTTGTAGCAGTCGTGCTAGTGAAGGGGAAAGGCTAAGGAAGCCACGCTGCTGTGGAAGAGCTCTGAACAATTCCTGTGACTGACCCTGGCCAGCAGCAACTAAAACACAGCTCTTTTCTTACACTTGTGGGTATAGATTCTAATGATGTGACTCCTCTCTTCACACTCAACAGTAGTAGGACAGCTAGGACACCAGAGGGTGTCAGAATTTTGCCCTTTCTTATAAGCGTTGTTTTACTCCCAGGTATGGAGAGAAATAATTCCCCTGTCCCACAAATGTACGTGGGGAGAACGAACCCACAGCAGTTTGGATTGCAAGTTGGGTTTTTTTGAAAGGAAACTCTTGCTCTCTCCAGAATAGGAAAGCAGGCTGAAGTGTGCTTAAACGTGCTTTTTACTAGCAGAATTACAGCTGCAGTTTAGACATCGCATTTCTGCTTTCCATCTGTTTTCTCACTTATTTTTGCTGTCTGTCTCCTTGCTTTCAATTGTCTCTTCTGTGTCTCAGTTTATCCAGTTTTCAGGGCTGGCCAGCCATTTCGGCATTATCACTGTCCTAATGGCTGTAAGGAGCGCAGAAAAGCTCTTTGCTAAATGATTTTTATTTTCCCCAACAAAGCCTCTGTGCTTTGTTTGGTTGGTTTTTGTTTGTGCTTGGTGCTCCATGTTGTGTCATCTGGGAAGAGAGGAGATGTTTGCATAATGTGTATTTTGCTAGAGTTGTTTAATTTCTGCAAACATTTATACTCTTACAGCTCACAGTGCCTTTGGGGCAGGGACAGATTGTTATCTCAGAGAACAAGTCAGAGGGTTGACCTCACACTGGCCATCTCAGCAGCCTGGAAGAACTGGAGAGCAGATAGAGCCTGGCCCCCAGTGCTCTTCTCCCCATGCCCCCAGCCTTCAGCCTGGGGGGACCCATTTGAGAGGAAGCAGCCTCAGGCAGCTGAGCATAATTTAGGGCAGCCCCGTGGGGTTTGTAATTGATTCCTGATCTCTGAGATGAAATGCAAAGGCAGATAAGGCCCCTTCACCTGGGGAGAAGGGCAGAGGTAGGTGAGCAGTGCAACATGCTGCTGAGCATAATTGCCAGTGATTGGTTACAACCCTGCTGTTTGCAGTGAGCTTTTCTTTTCCCACTTGTCTGCAGTCAAGGAATGCTCTGGGGATTTGTGCTTGCCTGGTAGTTGTCTCTTGCTTGGTAAGACTAAAGGAAATTTAAAGGAAAAGAAAAAGTTTCAGATGACTTTAGAGGCTGCCCAGTTACTTCAGTGCATCAAGGAAAGAGCAACATTCCTTAACAAAGCAGTGTGCTCATTATCCCTACTCTTTCCGCATTCCCACAGGAGAGTAATGGAAACAGAGGAGTTAAAACACCCATCATTTTCCACTCTTTCCAGTGGATGAGGAATCTCCAATTAATTCTGTGAAAAGTCTCAGAGAGACTCATCAGCAGTTTTGGATGTATGGGATTTCCTGTGGTAGCTCCTTACCTCATCTTTTCGGTGTTACCTCTTTCCACTTCTGTGGTCCATACAGACATACATACATGGGTAGTATGTGTATGTCTCTGTCCACTCCAAGGATGTATTCCATGCCTTTTTTTTTTATATTTTTTTTTTGTGTAACCAGTCTGTGGATGAGTTAAAAATACCAATAGGCTACGTGCATAAGTGACAATTTGATTAACAGCTGAATTCTATTTCCAGCATGATGAGCTCTGAAGGAAATCAAGGGAAGTTTTGTGCAACATCCTCAGTCTTTGAAAAACCCATATTCAGAAAGATGCGTGTTCCCTATTCACTTCTGACTTGAGCACACGCTTTGCTTTGCTGAATTGGCTTTACTGATGAGAGATAGAGTTAAGCATATACTTAAATGACTTGCTTAGCTGTGGCTGAGGCTGCATAATTTGTCTGTTGGAGCTTTCCCGTTGAATCCAGTGAGAGCAGACTCAGGCTGCAGCGGCAGAGCTGATGCACTTGTAATTGGGAGGATACGCCAATTAGAAATTATTCCCTTTGTAATGTGAGGTGAAGTTTTGCTTTCTCATTGCTGTCAGTTTCAAATTATGGTTGTGAATTGTGGTCAAGCCAGTATGATTTCATGGGACCAGTACAGCAAAGTGTTTTTACTTCAGCTGTAGGAATATATAGCTAAAAGCTCTTCTGTAGCTGTATCCAGGCTGTTTGCATTGCCTCATTTTTCAGACTGCTTCATTCTTGTGTTGGACACCAAAATCATTAGAAAACGTTCACTGGCAGCATTTAATAGCATATATTTAGACCATGAAATAAACCAGATATTTGTGATGCACCACTAATCTATTAGTAATTTGTTTAACTCCACTCCTCCACACATGCAAGAGAATAAAATAGAAGGTATCAAAATGAAAGTGATTTTAAAAATATCTTCGTATTTATGACCATTTGGGGTTATTTTCTTCAACATACCAGCTCGTTTTATTTTTGTGGGAGTCAGTGGTGATTGCAGAAGGTGAAAAATTGTGAACAAAACTAAGGAGAAATTCAAGTTAGCTGTGGAGCCAAAAGTGTGATTCAGGAGCTGAAAATATCTCTGCGCTTCATGCATCAAACTCAAACACTGTGTTTTGGCAACGCCCCCTGGATTAGAAGTGCAGTTTGAGGTCATTCCTCCTCCAGCCTGCCATGTATGGATAGGACCCACGCTCATGACACTGAATTACTGAGCACACACCAAGAGCAGAGTGACATCAGTGCAGGGGGATCTTGCCTCGCTGAGGAGGACCAGGGACTCCACTGCTGCCTTTCTCTTGTCTGTCTTTAGATGAGGAGGACCAGTGTGGAGGTGCTGGAAAGGAAGACACTTTAAACAGTCCCTTTCTATGTGTGGCAATAGCAAGGGATAGTGAGGTAGGACACTTGCCTCTTTGCAAAGGAGTCACACAGCGCCCAGCAGAAGAGCTAACAAAGTGTGTGGTCAGAGGTGTTTTGGTGGCCCATCCAGCTTTTTAAGACAACCAGTCAGCTGCCAGTGATGGCACTTCGATGTGCCTGCCGACCTGAAATGTCAATATCATATCCCATGCTGTACAAGCTGTCTCTTCAACTAGGAACTGAGTCAAGAGTCTGATCTCAGCTTACCTGATGCAAATCCAGAGTGCCTTGAATAAAGTCTGTGCTTTGACTTAACACCAGTGTCCCTGAGATCTTAGTTTTATTTTATAAAGAACATTGGCTTAGATTTTGCAGGTAACAACCAAAACTCTATAAACAGACTTCAAGTCCTTAGATTATTGTTCCCAGGCATCACACTTCCCTTCTAGTGTCCTGCATGTCTGACTAGTTGCCAGCTTCTCAGGAGCCAGTTAGCTTTCTTCTACCACCAAGGCTGACCAGTGCTGCTGCCATGAGCTTGGAGTTGCGATGGTTTTTCCAGGGAGATGTAGATAATTCTGACAGCTCAAGTGAATGTCATGGGCTTGTAGGACACCTGCTGCATTGCAGCCTGCCTGCTTGGCAGCTATGAGTGGCTCTGCCTGTTTCTTCACTGTGCACCTGGCTGTTCTGTTTTTTCCCAGTGCACAGCAGGGTAGTCATTCAAAGAGGGAAGGAAAGCCAAGGCACTTGGTGTAGGAGTTTCCTCATGGTGATTTTGCTGGATCGCATAGAGTATAAGCTTTACCTGGAATCTTATCTTGGGTTTGACAGAGACCTGATGTTTTTGCCTTCTCTGCCCACTCTCAGAGGATGGCCAGATGTTCTCTCATCTTGCTGCCAGCTGCCTGCACAATCAGCCCTCTTCCCCTGGCAACCGCAGGCTGGGCAAATGGGTTGAGCAATGTGTGTGTATGGACACTGTGTCAATTGTCAGCCTGACCATTGTCTAAAAGCATCAAACCTGGTTAGTGAGGGCACTGAGCTCAGTTGGCAGTGTCTAAACTGTTATTTGCAGTGAGGTTATGGCCCTATACTTAGGGGAATGTACTCTGGCTTATTTAGCTCCTGGCTAAAAGGAAAATAAAGTAATCCAAAATCATAGTTCCAGTGGTGGCAGCAAAGTAAGCTCTGGTGCAGAGTGGGTCCTGGGGATAGAGGATATAATGTAGGGAGGATCCAAAGAAGAAATTTTGTACTTGATTTTAATGAAGTGAATCACATATGTGTAAAGTAAACAAACAAAGATCATAGGTGATGTTCCAAAAGTCATTTGGCATGACACATCTTTTACGTAAATTTTGTTATGATTGCTAACTTTCTGCAGAGCCTGAGACAGCAAAACCATCTTTACTGACATGCACATGTGTTAGTAAATAGGGCTAATTTTATTTATATTGTGTGTATACATATGCATGCACACGTATGCATATATACATACATATATTTGGATATATATACGCACATGCATATATGCATATTAATATACAGTTGTATAAATTTCAACAAGTTAAAATTTTACAAAGATGTCTTGGTGCTCTTTGCTTCCAGATCTGTAATATGGTGTTAGGTTGCAGGATACCAAAATGAAAAAAAGCTGCCAATAAACAAAACTTAAATGGGCTCTCATGCTCCTATTGAGAAAAATGTGGAAAACAAAAAAAGCATAAAACCTGGAAAAATAAATTAGGCTTTAGATGTCTTTCCGTTCTAGTAATGAAGACAAAAATGTTTACAGCATAGATACATTTGATTAAAAAGTAAATTACATCCCTTTAGCTTTGGAGGTAGTTCAAGATTTAATCCATTAATTTCATCAAACTGCTTGTAGGAAAACATTTCTGCAGTATTGAGAGCTGCCAGAATTACCTGGAATTAAGAGGGCAAAGGTAGAGACACTGTAATTCCTCTATTCACAGATGATTTGTGTGAGCACACTAAGAACACCAGTAAAGTAATGAGAATAATTTGTTTCCACTTTTTCCAAATTCAATTGCATATGGTATGATTGAATTTGATCAGGACATGAATGTCATTTCTCAGATGATTGTGTTCTGCCATTGATCATATGAAGTAAATTTAAAGTATGGCATTGCTTTTACCTTTCTGAAGTAGGAAGACATTTTTTCTTCTAGTCTTAGCTGCTATAGCTATCAAATTGTGTGTATAATAAATTGTGCTTTGTTTAGAAAGTGATAACTGTAAAATATTGCCCATTCAGAGTAAAAGGACTGAGACTGAGATTGATGCCTTGAGCTTAATGCATCATAGCTGCAATCAAGCAAATTTTAGACTTCTTGCTTCTTCCATTACAGACTGTAATTCACAGAGTTCTCCAGACTTACTGTGTTTGGAAGGGAGAAAGGGGGCAAAGAGAGCATTAGAAATCCACACAGACTGGATTCACAGTCTCTAAATACTAGAGTACAGAAGCTTGCATGGTCAATCCATTGTATTTAGCAAAAAAACATTGGTAAAGGGGGATTTGAACCCATGGAGAAGTGGGAGATTTGCATGTAGCCTCACTGCTTTGATTTACCAGTTGTGAATTCAAGCCCTTGGGTGGTATGCTACAGAAGTGTGCACATTTTTCTGCTTGTATTGCCTGGCTTTTCTTTGGTACTAATTATCCCATATAATCCTGGATCCTGGCTGTAATTTGAATGGCACCTGAGTTTCTTACAGACCTGGTCAAACTGAGGCTTTAGGTAAGTTCCCAAACCATGGTAAGGTTCAGTCTGTGCTGGAATGCTACGTGCCGTAAGCCAGTTAACTGATTATCAGTAAAATAACTATTATCCAGTTTCTTTCCTTAAACTTTAGTTTCTGATTAAAATACACGTGAGATTTCTGATTTTTTTTACCTTGTACAGAGCACTGGAATTTCCCTGGCCCTCCCCTACTCTCAACTGACCTTACAGTGTTGGTGTAACAGGTATATAAGAAGTAACATAAAACAAAGTCCTTCTTGTTGATCCATGAAATAGATTAATCTTTATGGTCAGATGGTGTAGCCTCTTGCTGCACTTTTGTTTCACCACTGAAGGTGTAATTTTACGGTTACAAAATGATTATGGGAGTTGCCAAGGGAGAATCTAGCAGTCTTTCAAAAGCAGATGGTGTAAGAGTCATTATCAGAGCACTTCTGCCTTCGTGTTTCCAGGTCCTGTATAATAGGCTAATCCCTGAGTGTCTGAGATACAAAGTTCAGATTGAATAAAACCTCTTCCAAGTAGTAAGGCATGCCATGCTTCTCATACTCTCATTTCCCTTCTGATGTGCTTGTTTAATCTTAGACTCCACAGCTGGCAAGGAAGTGCAGCAGATGTGGAGAGTCATGACCAGATATGACCAAGTACTAGCAAATGCTCAGCAGTGGTGATCGCATCTCATTCTGTCTTTGGTGGACAGTTGCTAAAGGCACTCTTGTTTCCTTTTGCTGCCAAAGAACCAAAGATTGCACAAATTTTTACTAATGTGGTGATAAAAGCAAATTAAAAGTTCCTGGTTTTAGTATCACTACAATGCCTCTGGGAGCTCTAACTGGCAGTATAATCCTGTTTGATGACACATGTATTATTTGGGGTTGTTAGAGACTGTGTAGCTTGGCTTTTCCCTCAGACCGCGTCCTGTTTGCTAGCACCAGTGTTCCTGTAAGATGGTACGTTAGTAAGGAGATGCAGTAGTACTGCCTGGACAAAATCATAGAACTGCTCTGGATAGTTTTTGCCCAATTGTGAGTAGCAATTAAGTAACTCATTAAAGACTCAGAAACTGATCCAGTCTTCACTCAAATCAGGGAGAGTCTTTCACACTTGGATCAGATGCTAAGGAATCCTTTGAGAAACACTGGAAGACAGTGAGGTTACCAAAGTGAGAGGGATGACACTGGCTCCCATCAGTTAAGAGCTAAAAAAGAAAATTAGGGAAAATGGAATATAATGATCCTCATGGATTTCAGTTTAAATATTCTTTATGTAGCTGGAGCAGCAGCAGTGTGATTTTGTTTCCTAAATGACATCTTTCACTTACGGCTTTATTCTCTTTTCATGAAAGCCCCTCCTGCTCCTAGTGCAGAAGTGCTATAGAGCAAATTTACTGTAAATGGAAATAAAGACCCTTGTCTTTGGGTTGAATATCAGATAAACTGGTGCACAATGCATGTTAATTAAAAATGACTGAGTAAGTGTAGCCAACATCACTAAAGTCAGTTAGGCCTGTGAAGGCACCTGGTAACTTGCTTGAGGTCTGGAAGGTATCAGTGCTACACCAGGGAGAGGATGCTACAATCCAGAGCACCTCTTGCTCCTACAGAAGGATGGGACAGTAAGGACTCATGACTTCTCTATTGGTATTGCTTTTGCTTTGTTCTTTGACTGGAACTTTTCTCAGGCCAGTTGTAGAAGTAGTGAGTGAAATACTGGTCCTTCTAAAAACAGAATTTTGCCTGGCTCCACATCCAGCTCATTTACTAGAAAGCTGTATATTTATGTGACAAAGTGTCAGGATCTGGAGCCAGAGCATATACTGTTTTATATGCTCAGATGCCTGTATATACCACTGTTGACATTGCTGGTCAGTAACACTTTATCGTTTGCTATTTGGTTTTGTTGCTGATAGCAAACATTACAGGAAAAAAAAAAACACCAAACCTGTAAGCATATGCTTTTTATTTCTAACTGGTTCCAGGTGTACTTTATCTTTCAGCTTTTGGCACCCTGTTTCCAGCAGCTCACATCTGCACCCTGCTAGCAGTGGAAGTGCTGTGCATTGCCCACCCCACAGTGGACAGGCTTTGCCCTGTGCATGGGGCAGTATGGGCAGCAATTGCACTTGCTGGAAGCAGAGAGAGGTTTGCTGTTGGCTTCAGTGCCAGTATGGTCAGGCCATGAGCATGGATCTGCAAATCTAGTGTGCTACATTTGCGATTTTCCTGTCCTCTGGCATGCTCCTCTGCTGTGACACTTGTAAACCCTTGAGAAGCAGGTATCTTCTCCTGCTGCAGTGTCCCAACTGCCCCGAGATGGTGGCCAGCCAGGGCTCAGCATCATGGCCAGGGCAAAGAGCTGCACTTCTTGCTGGGACCTTGCACTCCCCTGGGATGCTGCACATCAGCCCTGGGATGCCCACACTTTGCCCATCCATGTCATATCATCTGGAATGGCACCTCACATGTCGACATTCAAGTACACAGGCAAACCTGAAAGAAAGCCTGGGCAAAATGCACGCTGTGGTTTCCTATGTGTTCACACATGTCTTCAACAGAATGAGAATAGCCAGAGCCTTCACTAGAAGATCACTGAAGGTTTGTTGTCTTGGTATTAGTGAGGTGGGCATTTCAGTCAGCTCTGTTAATGTGCAATATAGATAGGAGTTTCCAGTTCCTGGTGCATTGTCTGTATGCCATGATTAAGGTAGCTTCCATGTATTCCAGAACCCTGCTCTTGCAGGTGCAAATAGGGCAGCCTGCAGCTGTTGAACACATCTAACAAACACATTAATGAACACATTTCCTGGTGTTCTGGGCCTCAAATGCACCAGTGTGTATCTGCTCCTGCATACATGCCTACAGAAGGTCTTTTGTATGTAGAAAGTGCCTTTTTGTGGTGTACTGTCACATGTAAAGAGAGATTGAAGGCATATGAGTGATTTTCACAGTGTACACTAATAACTTATTTCCTGAAGCAAACTTGCATCATATGGAAAGGGAATTTTTAGAGGTAATCGCACTTTTAAAGCACGGTGCTAGACAGAAAAGCAGAATGGAAGACAATTGCACTGCTCAAATTTAGTAACGGGAAAGTATTTGCATTTAATTAAAAAAAAAGTGCTGTTAAATTCTGATTTGGGTATGACGTTTTCAAAATAAGGCAGAACACCTGGAACTGCAAGCCCTAAAGGTAAAGAGACTGCAAAGTCACTTCCACATGCTTTGTGTGGTTACACTGCTTATTATATACATCATGTTTGGAAATACATCATTGTATGTACCTTTTGGTCTTGTATGTCTATTGTTTTCACTGCAGAATATATTAGTTGATGTGTATTCTAGCCCACAGCAAATCACAGGAAACCATAGGACAGCTCATGATAGCTGATCCCACATTGCTCTGGGGGAAAAAGACCTGAGTAGTGTGAAGGACTGTGGCTGAATTTCCGAGGTTCTTATATGTATGGATGTAGCCAACACCATAATGTCATTTAGGATATAAAATCAAACAGCTAACTGAATTGATCACAATCCTAAAAAAATCTTTCCTATTTGTTTTTCAAATAGGTGGAGGAGAGAGTCAACAGCCATATTTGCTGGAGCAGTGAACCAAATTGCCTCTACTGGAACCATTACTCACTTGCACCTTTGATGGCAGCAGCCAGGTAGGAGAGCAAAGGAAGAGTGGGGTTGAGGGAGTGAGCCAGAATGAATAGTTTTTCATTCTCAGAAGGGTTAACATGGAAGTCACTGTTATTTAAATACCGATTACATGTGCTTTTGTTGCAGCGGAAGTCAGCTCTTGCTGAAATCAGAATCATTTCTTTTCTGGGACAGGGTATGTTTGTATTCATTCGAAGGTGCTGTCTTTGCTTTGGTTTGCCCCTTTCCCTTCTCTCTGTAGCTCTTACATCAAGCATTCAGGGATCATACTTGTTGAGCCAAATAAACACAAAAATGTACTTGTAAATATCCACGAAGAAATGGTGCATGGGGTTTTGATATCTGAAATGTTTTATTGGGTTTTTTTGTTCTATTTGTAAATTGTGATGAAGTGTAAGTTGATGATTTCTTTTGACCATCTTGCCATTTCAAGTGCAACATTAACAGTACTATTCAAAGTTTCTTTTTTCCTCTGGGTCTTGAACATTTTGGGCACATAGAAGCTGCAGTTATGAAGGTGCTGACACTGTAGTATAATGACGCCCATGCTACCTTAAAATTAGTGGATCCCCAAAAGCAGTCTTACTATGGCATCAGTTAGGTAGTTCAGAAGCCAGTTTATCTGGTCAAGGAAAGGTCTGTTTTGATCTCCTCATTGGAGCTCCATGTTTATTTGGAGTGGTAATCACATTGGACAGGTTTCACGTTGACTTTGTCTCAAAAACTGTGCCTGTGTGCAGGACAGTTTATTTTGTTGCAGTAGGAGACCTGAGGCACTGAGAATCTCCTCTAATCTTCTCTGTATGTGAATTGTTAGCCCTCAGAATTTAATGAGACTTGCTTGAAATAGTGACAAGAAAAAGTTTAATCCTTGTCATTGGCCTTCTATTTTTTATTTTTTTTTTTAATTATCCAATATTTATCTGCAACCATAGCATCTAGGCATATAAGGAAAACACCGGAGATTCCCATTTGGTGCCATGACCACAGGAGAAGGTGTTCAAAGTAAATGCAGAACACATTTTGAGATAAACCACCCAGATATTTCAGGGCTGTGTAAATGGTGTTGGGCCTATGTTTCATTCTATATATGAAGTAAAGAATGGAGAGGGTTAAATTGAGATGGGCTATCCTTTGAGCCTTGTCTCAAACCTGGAAATGATCCCAAATATTCTGCAGTCCAGGGTGGTTGCTATATGGGGTATCTCTTCTTATGGATTCCTCTCCAAGTCCATGCAATGGAATCTATCTGCATGGCAGTCTTTCCCTTATGTAGTGTCTAAGAGCTAACAAAGATCTTTCCACACAGCCTGGGATCAGAGATGGGTGGGTGAGAGGGGTGCAAACTGATGGCTGTCAGCAGGGGTGTTACCAACAAACGTGTCAGCAAAAAAAGAAGGCATCATCCCTGCCAGAGGTCCTGTGGAATTTATGTTGAAAGTTCAGCAGGAAAACAAACTGTCCTCATGCACCCCTGAGCTCTGTTGCCAGTTTGGGAAGCATTAATAGCGTGTGAAATTTATAAGCAGGAGTAATGGAATACTTACTCCTGCAGTACAGAAACCTAGCCACGTCCTGACTCACCAGGCAGGATTTTAGTGGAAAACTGAGAACTTCGGTACACAAGAGGATGGCGGCCATCCTCTCAAATGGGGTTTTAGCATAAATTTTTCAGGTTTCATTAGCGTGTAACTAAATGGTACTTCTGTGCATTGGGCTCTTCTTCCTGTGGCTCTCTCATATACTGAGAACTCTCCCTGGTAATGTGTCAGCCATGTAATGACATGCTTTGCTTTTTTGTTTGGAACAACTCAATTTTAGAATAGATGCTCTCAATTAACGTAGTTCAGACCAAATAATATGTACTGCTATCTTGTGTACTAAGGATATTAAGGCAAGCACTTAATACTGGTAGGGTAGTAAATATGCTGTGTGAGCTTATAAAAAGCTCCCATTAAGAAGCTGAACCCTATACTGCCTACTTTACAGGTGAAACCTTTCAGTCTGATTCCACCACTAGATATGTAGCGGTAGCAAGGCACATTTTCTCTAAAGACCAGGGCATGCAATGCTGCCAAACCAGCAGTCCCAGTCACCCCTGCAGAGAATGATTCTTGCAGCAGATTGAGATTGCACAAGCTGTGGTGTGGAGGACTAGCTGCTTTATTTTGACTGAGAATCCTTTGAAGATACTGGTCCCAATTCTCTGCTGCCCTGAAACCTTTTGCTATTTATACCTAGGTAAAGTGAATGCCGAGCAAGCATAAAATGCCACTACCCTAACGCTAAAGGAGCTGTTACCCACTTTGCCCAAGTATAAATGACTGTGCAAAGGGTGAAGAAAGTTCAAGGTCTCTCTTTTTGTTACAACGTTGCCTCCAGATACTGCGGCTCGTGGCTGACAGCGTGAGCAGGAGGCGGCTGTATTCGCGGCAGTTCAAGCTCAAGATGTGGAAACTCGGAGGAAGCAAGAGCACTCATTTCTTGTCCCGCTATTAGTCAGAGAGAGGAAAAACATGTTTCTTCCTCCACGTTCAAGAGGTGGTCGGGCAGGGTGGTGGGACAACGGATTCATTTGCTACCCTGACAGCCTGGGGGCGGGAAGAAAGCCGCTCGAAAACATCCGGAGGCGGCAGAAATGGGCGCTGTGACTCCGATGCTCCCAGTCTCCGTTCCACCCCCCGGGCATGAATCTCCGCCGAGGCTGCGCTGCTGCTGGCCGCGGCCCCGCCGCCCCACTGCCCGGCTGCGGGGAGCAGTGCGCGCTTCTGCGGGTGCGCGCTCGAGGGGCTGCCGGCTGCGGGGAGCGGTGTGGGCCGCCGCGGGTGCGCGCCTGCTGAGAGACCGGCGGCGGGGAGAACGGCAGAGGCGCTGGTCGCCGCGGGCTGCTGTCTGCCGCAGCTGCCGGCTTGCGGCCCTTGTCCCCTCGGGCAGCAGCGGAACCCCATACCCCCAAAACCGCAATGAGGACTTGGTTAGTGAAACCCAACAACTTAGCTTCAGTTTTCTGCTGTACACAGCCTGTGCCTGGTGCGTGTCCTGCGCGGCCGCAGCCACACACAGCCACAGCCGCACACGGCCGCAGCCGCACACGGCCACAGCCACACAGGCTGTGTGATAGCTGGCAGCACGTTGACAAGCCGTGTGTTGGAAGGACACGGCCCTTGAAATCCTCTGGCACCGCGAGCTGCTGCTTTCAAACTAGAACAGAGACAGATAAGGATAATGTGAAGGAGAAACTCAGCGTTGCAAAATTGAATCTTAAAAAAACTGGACACTTTTGGCAGTATTTCATGTCTTGTAAATAGAACCCATATATATTTATGTGTATTTTAAGTAGAATATAGTGTACTGCAATTTCTGCTATCTAAGCAAGTATCTTGGTAGAGTAATTTAAAAATGTGTCTCTTTTTTTTAATTTTTTTTTTTTTTTTTTTTAAGCCTGCACTGCACCAGTTAAATAGCACTGTGATGTGTACCAGGCTGGGATGTGCTGGCTGCAAGTCTGTATACCTCCTGGAGGCCCTAGGGACATGCAGAAGCTGCCCTGGGACAGAGTGAGGTCCTCAGCAGCTGGCTCCGAGCAAAGCTGTGTGTGGATTGTGTGTTGCAGTGCACATAAATGAGACCCATTTAAAAAGCAAGAAATGCAAATCGTTTTGAATCACAGAATGGTTTAGGTCAGAAGGGACTTTAAAGATCATTTAGTTCCAACCCAGTACCATAGGTAGGGACAATAACACCTACCTAAATCTCTGTTTATGTGACTCTGTCATTTCTTCAAGTAACTTACCTTTTGTTAGAGGTAAGAGGTCATAACAGTATTAACACTGAATCACACTTGATGGATTAATTTTACATAACTTCCAGCACGTGTATGTGTCTCTTCACACCTGTATTTCCCTCTGAAAATAACCTAAGCCTAAGATTCAAGGCTTACAGCTTCAATGAAGACATAGATGTCTTCATTGAAGAAGAGTGAACAAGTGCAGTGCCATATATGCAGAAAATACTGTAACATGACCTGCTGTAAGAAGGAAATGTTACGATGTTATGAGGGTGCTGAGGCCCTGGCACAGGTTGCCCAGAGAAGCTGTGTCTGCCCCATCCCTGGCAGTGTTCAAGGCCAGGTTGGATGGGGCTTTGAGCAGCCTGATCTAGTGGAAGGTGTCCCTGCCCATGGCAGGGGGGCTGGAACCAGATGATCTTTAAGGTCCCTTCCGACCCAAACCATTCTGTGATTCCATGATTCTGTGTTGGTCTTCAAAAGTAATCCTGTGAACCTTGCTTTTTGTTGCTGTGTCCTTGTCAGAAATCTGAAGAATCTGCATTTTTGAAAAATTGCATAATACCCTGAACCCTGTGCAATCCGTGTGAGCAGAGCCTTGTGCTCACAGGCACTTTGCTAAACAGTTCTGAGACTGTGAAGGCCCAGCCAGCTGGGAATCTCAGGTCCATGCTGGCAGTTATCTCCAGATGGCTGCACTCTTACTTTGTACCAAGCCTTCTAGCATCTCAGCGTTCGCATGTTTGGAATGATGATGTATACTGTTCCACTTGTTTTTGCCAGGAAATGTACAGGGCATTGTATAAGAAGTTTTGACACATGGTATAGCTCAAAGGAGAGGTAAGAGGGAGAATGGTGGGGGGGAAGAAAAGGAGAAAGGAAAAGAATAGAACAGGAAAGGAAAGAAATAAGAAAATGCAGCAACAAGAGTTTGTCAGAGTAATGAATTCAGTCTGACTGGCAAATACAATTTGACTGCAAGTTGTGAATTTCATTGAATTTGATCCAAGAAAGACACAGCTGAGCAATATGCAGGAAGCAATCTTTTCCTAGAAGTATGCAGCTCCAAACTGTACAAATTCTTCCACTGGTCGTAAAATGTCTGTGCACCACTGAACCTGTGTAATCAGATACTTTTGAGGAGAAAGCAATGTATTGAGACAGTCAACTGAAGAATAACAAAAGCCATCACTGAATGCAGCATTTTGAAAGAAGAAAACCTGTGCTATTTGAAGTTGGCCAATGAAGCCCTAGTGATAAGGACAGTTAATCATTTCTGGTGCAGCTGTTTCCTGACATTTCTGCAAAATGTTGTGGAAAATTAATGAAGGTTGGTTCAGTGATGGTTTCAAGCTTGGCTAGTGGAAAATATGACAGTATTTCCATCGTCAATTAAGAACAAGCAAGGCTCCTCTTTTTTTTTTTTTCCGTAGGGGAAGTGGTATGCACTTTGTACTGCACAGGAAACTGTAGACTTGAGAGCAGCTGTGTGGTGGAAACAGGTATGCAGAGAATATGGAGAAGAGCCTGGGCCCTCTTATTACATGTGTTCCAGTGTAGTAGAACTATCTCTGTTATATACTGGAAAAAACTATAGCATGTGGAGTATTCCTTCGAGTGTCCAGCTCTGAAAATAAATGCCCTTCTTGTCAGTTCAGTAACAAAGCTTGTCTCAATGAGGGTTTCACTGCGATTGTCTTTTATTACTGTGATGTCCCAAAAGAATAAGGAGGGTTTTTAAACTGATCTCTGAAGTTCACATTGCTTGCAGTTCAGTCTCGGTGTGTATGAATTTCGCAGCCATGCAGCACACCATGGTGAGCACATGTGGTTGCTGCGCTTCCTGGGCACAGAGCAGCAGCGTCTCTGCTATATAACTGGCTGGCCACCATGTGACTGGGGTAGATGGGAACTCATTGGCCTCGTGCAGTATGGACATGGGCTGTGCATGTGTGCAAGCTCTCTATGATGTGTATGACTGTAGTGTTGCAGATAGCCAGCAAGCGTGCGGTTTAGAAACATGAGCATGGCCAGGGGGTACATTGCCCTCGCAGATCAGCATAGCTGAAGGTCACTATAGCAGCTGAGCAGCGGCCTTTGTCCACTCCTTCACCTCGTAGCCTGCAGCGCCTGGCAAGCGGCCAGCTGCCGACAGCCTCCTCAACGGCACCTTGGGGCTCCTGCTCCTGCCACAGCTCTGCTGTGCCTGAGCTCCTCCAGCTCAGCACAGCTTGGTGGATGCTGGATCCACTATTCTGTTAGATAGGCTGTATGGGACAGAAGGTAGGTGGGAAAAAGGTAACTACTACTCTTGAGAGTAAGTTGTGAAGATGAGCCCTGTACTGTCAGTAGAATTAACTTCTTTACTCACAGGCATCTACATTTTATTTTGTGTTTAAAATGCATTAGGGTGCAAATACAGGGCTGATATAGAAATACTGTAGGTCATTGCAATGTTTAGGTGAGTGATGTTCACCTAACATTGCAATGTTTAGGTGCTCAGTACCTGTCTATACTGTGAGGGGTTGTACAAACCTGCCTTATTTAATAGCTTTTTATCTGACTTTCTGAGGTACTTTGAGCCTTGCCATAAATACAATTTGTAGCCTGTTTACTCAGTATGATGATTCATGCTAAAGTGGTTGATAGAAAGAAGATGCATTATGATGAATGGTTTACACTTTCCTAATATCATTCTATAAAGGAGGTGCTTGTTCAGTGCTCCTCCTGCAAATTTAGAAGACCTTTAGCAAGCTCACTAAAAATGTTTGTCTTACTCTCTGTAATGTTAGCTGTGAAGTGTGTGGTTCTTATTGATGGATTTAAGCCAGTGTAAAGCAGTAACAATGGAGCTACATCCATGATTTGTGACCATTCACATAATCACATAAAAGTCAGCTCTGTGTTCTCTCTTCCTGGTGCAGGTCTTCTATGAGGAGTTTGTTTAGGACTCTCAAGCCTGCAGTCCCTAGAGCATGTAAACCTGTTGCTGAAGTCAGTGACAGCTTTACCAGTATCAGAGCATTAGGGACAGCTCATATATAAGAGCTGTAATTAATCTTGATTTCGGACATTAAAAGATTAATCCTTCAAGCATCCCATCTGTAACCACGTGCGTATTCCTGCTGCAGGCAGTATACTGTCGTGCCTGCAGTGGGACAGCTTGTGTGCTGCAGGGTGTGCATGGGAGTGAGGGAAAGATGAGGGCTCTGCTTTTGCTGTTTATCTGATGTGGGAAATCCGAGGGTTCTGGCACAGACATAAGCTGCTTTTAAACTTCTCAGCATGAGGGCTGTGCCTACAGCTGCTTAGGAATTTCCCATAAAAGCAATTTTGTCAATTGAAAACGGAATTTCCACAAGAACAAGTTTTCCACTGGAAAATCTCCATATTGCTATTTTTATTTTTTTGGTTTTGTTTTCCCATGGAAATCTCTGAATGAAATACTTCCCTTTAAGTCACCTTACTCCATGAAGATCTTTGATAAGCTGAACTGAGCTAAAACGGTTTCAGTTGCCGTTAAGTTGCATATGCCTGTTATGCAGATTGCATTCACCTCGTAGTGAATGGCAGTACAAAAACTTTATGCTTAAGAAGTTCCTGTGGGTGGGTCACCTTGACAGTTGTTTCACACTGTATTGCGGTCACCCATATGAAAAAGTCTACTAACTACTGAAAAGATAATGTCATAGTGAAACAGATTCTAAAATACAGGCCCCAAACCCTGGGAAACCAGAGGAAAGTTGGCCATTTGTGAGCTTCTATCTTTGCTGTTCAAACCCAGTTTCCCAAATTTTCATGTATTTTTGACTGGTTAATTTTAAATGTCTTTGGGGGCTGTAAAACTCTTGGATTCTGTGTGAGATTAATGGGGAATAAAAAGTAAGTACATTTAAGTGATTGTAAAATTGGCTAAGGTGACACGATCAAAGTGAAGGACTCCCACACATGTCTTGCTTTATTGCCTGCCCTAGCAGCCCCTGTTGTAAATATATTGTAAATATAACAGACAGCTGGGCAATGGCTGGGACATTACTGTAGGTGCCTGGACGCGTGGTGCTGAGCATATGGGAAGGGAGAGGAATGATGCTGACACCAAAGTGTTTGTTGTGTCACACAGTGACCTCTTATGGATGAATGTTAAAAAAGAATGAATGCACATATCACTTTTACTTTTTAAAGTAGCAGTTTGAATAGTTCATCAAGATTTATAATAGGTGCTGTGTTCTCCTTATGGTACCATATCTCCAGACTTTTATGGATGTTTTTCTTTGTCTTGCTGTCCCTTGGTGTTTTTTCATCCTGCTCTTATTTAGACATGAGGCTACTTAAATGAGGCAGTTCTACTTAAAGGACTAAACCTTTGGCTGTATTGCATGGTGACCAGCTGGCAGATTTGATGGTGGTGGCCAGTGGCATGCAGAGAGGCCTATTCTTTTTTTCCTGTGCAGTCTCAAACAAGCTAGTCTCTGTTTCCCTCTTACTTGGATTGAATGCTAGAGCTGACCAGAGATATATTGGATACACTCATAAATGTCCCTGAGAGAAACAACCCTCAGAAGGAAATGGACTGTACTAGAAAGGACACTGGATGACAGCCACTGCCCTGGAGGAAACTCACTATCTACATGAGGATGCTGGTGCAGATTTTTTCACCTCGTGCACACAGGAAGCAGCATGGCAGATGTCTGACTTTCCTTCAGGCAGCCCCCTCTGTGCTTCTCAGAAAAGCATGGGAGTTGTGGTTAAATATTAGTCTTTTTACTAGCTCACAGGTTGAACAGGAGCTAAGTAACTTTAAACCATTAACTCCATTTTAAGTATCTCTTCCATGGGACGAAGGGCAGTTGACTCTCAGTCATATCTTCCAAATGAATAACTCAGTTAAAATCCCAGGCTACCCTTATCTACAGCAGAGCATAGTGCTAGTGTATCTAGTGAAATAGATAAGTGCAAAGGTCCTTCTCTGTCCCTCTTTCTGCCTCTCTCATGGGATTCCTTCTATTTCCCCTCTTAATTCTGCCACTGGTTTGGTTTGTGCATCATAGCTTTCACCGGGCAGTGTGAATCACATTTCTGAATGCTGACTGCTAGATCTGAACCTTCTTGCTTCTGGGAGGATGGGAGCGACAGCTTATGAAGAATTTGCTTGGTTGCGAAGTCAGGAGGGCTTTTTGAAAGCTGGGTTAGTCATTAGCCCTGCCAGCATCCTCATTCTCACCAGAGGGTGCTGGCAGCCCTTCTTTCCCTGAATCTCTCTGCTTCCCCATTGCTCAGCTGCCCCAGTGGTGCTGAGGACAAAGGTGACAGATCTGAATCGGAAGTAGAGATGCACATAAGGACTGGTCATTTATTCGGTATATAAATATGTCAAAATTGCCTCTAGGAGATGCCAACATAACTCACTTAAATTCAGCGGAACACCAAATAGGCTTTCCATGCTAAGAGCAAAGACTTAATTGTACCTGAAAAGCTGAACACAGTTTCAAAGATAAAACAATGTCAGACCCCCATTTCCACCTGAGTGTGCTGTCCTTTGGGGATAAAAAACAAAGCCCACCTCACTTTTAATCCCCTATACTAAAAAAAAAGGTGTTCTTCAGTTATAATTGAAAAAGGCGTGTTCATTCACCTGTTAGAATTTAAAGACTTAAGTGAAGGAGGGATCATAGCAATTATTCAGACCATTTGGCAAAACCTACATTGGTGGCAATCAGTTGTATTTCACAGTTGCGTTGCAAAAGCTACAAGTGGCCTCAGTTCTAAATTTAAGATAGGCAGAAATTGTTCTGTTTAGTAAGTCCTAAAATTATCCAGCACAGAAATACTTTGGGGAAGTGTAAAAATGAATTCTCAAATTTTCAAAAGGCAGCTTAAAGGGGAAGGAATGCTGATGTGGAAGTATTAGATAAATGCCATCTTGGTAACAATTTTACCAAATGCAGGGAAGAGTCATACACTTTATGTCCTTGTTATAAGATTCTTAGAGAAAATACTCCCACTCAAATAGAAAGGCACTGTTAAACAGCTCTCCTGCTGTTAGAGTTGATGTACTTTTGAGGATGCAGTGACTCTTAGAAGGAGCGGAGCTCATTGTGCAATAACATGACCTTGTGTTGCATAGACACTTCCAGTTTTGGAATGTGAAATGTCTGAAACTGGGAGTGGGTGGACAAGAGGTGGAGCCAGCCAGGAGCCTGGGTGGCTGCGTTTCTGAGAAACTTTCTTCTGGTGAGTACTGCTAATTTGCCAAGCATATGGCTAAAGCCCTGAATAGCGCAGAGTGGAACCACTAAACAACATCATAGAATCATCGGGTCGCTAATGGACGTGGAGCTATAGGGTGATACTTTGGAAGTTCAACCTGTAAACCTTAGTTGAAAACAAGGCTGAATTCTTTCAGACCTGAAACCGCAGCCTCCCAAAATGCGTCAGAGGCTCTTGATGCTGCAGCAAGGTCAGCTTCCCTCCCCCCCCACCTGTGAGTCAGGACAACTATTAAAGGAAGCTTTTATTGGAAGTTGTCAATAGAGAGGTAGACAGCATGCAGATGGGGAGGACACAGTGGGAAACAGTTTGGATCCTGTGCCTGTATAAATGGTCACCAACAAGGAGAAGACCCATTTTTCTGGAGAGCAGAGGAATACTGAGGAAAGAGTAGTATTTGAGCAAGAGGTAGGTTTGCCCGATTTCACCTTCTCTCTATAACTAGGATTCAGAGTTGACTCAAGCTGGTGTTATATCCATTTCTCAGGGGAACAAAGGCTAAGCCTCTCATGGGCTAGGTGCTGTTGGTGCTTGTCCATAGTTCCTTATGTATCTACTTTTGCTGAAAACCACAGAAAAATAATCTTAGAGCAGCTCAGTTCACCACAGAGAGAAAAAAAAAACCAAGGAGGAAACAGAAAACACTGGATGGGTGGTAATTCCAGCAGTGAGATCTTAATTTTCAGGCAATGCAGACACTTTTTAAAATACAAACTTTCTGTGGGGTACTCAGGCACTTACTCTTTCCTTTGCTATAAATTCAGACCTGCTCATGGGTGGATCAACACCACTGGGACTTAAAAATGTCAGTGAACCATTTATGTCAGTGTTCTGTTTGTAATAGGGCTCCTTTAACTTTTTCCATGTTGTTTGTTATTGCTGCTGTTACCTGGACCGCTCTAGCAGAGTGTTAGCGTAGATTAAGTTCCTGTAACAAGCAGCATTTTAACAACTGGGACCTGTGGTTTTAGCTGTGCTCTTCTTCTAATGCTGGCAGGTGCTCTATGCTTTCTGAGTTCACTGTTACTGCTACTGGAGAAGAAATATCTTGCAGCGGCTTTGTGATTAAAAAGATGCTTCTAGAACTAATTTGCAGTGTCAGTACTTTTATTGTTTCGCTGTGAGATCGCTCACAAAAGGAAAGAGATCCTGGAAACCAACTATAGTTATTTAATTCATGACCTGTCGGAAAAGAAGGTTTTGGTTTCCAATCCTGATGAGCACCTTGGGTGAAAAACAGGACATGGTCCTGGCTATGCAAAAAGCTGACCTACCCGAGCCCTCAGCTCGCTGGGTAGCGCAGCATTTGAGTGATTTTTCTGAGAGCATCCCATGTGGAGTTTTCCACTATATTAAAGGCATAAATATCCTTTCCATTTCAGTGGTGGAACATTTCCATTAACTTTCCCACAAGCTGACTCAAAGTGCATAAGAAGGTGGGGAAAAAGCTACTCTTCTTTGCACCTTTAATTTTCATATCAATGTTAATATTTAAATTTGAATCCGTGGGTGGTGCATTTCATAAGCACACTCAGCAGCACTGTTCATGGAGACGTAAGTATCCTTTTCTCTAAAAAATGAAAAACAACTGGATGCGCTTGTGGTATTGCTCTGACTGCCAAGCATTCATTAGCAGTCAGGCAAATGGACCTCTTTATGCAGATACGTTTAAGCCCGTATGTGGATGTATTCACGTATGGAGTCTGAGTTGGAGAAAGTAAGCTGCTCCTGATAGACTTGCTGAGGCAGGTATCTGCCTGAAATTAGATTTATGTTTTCCATCCACAAAGCATTCATTCTAAACATGATTGCGAAGGAAAAAGAAACAGAAATACACGTTCTTAAAGCATAAAGCAAGGCAATGGTTTTATCCAAGCTGTATGATGAGGGAAGGAGGGGGTGGACAGACAGTTACGAGCACAGCATTGTGGGCTCCCAGAAGGTACAGAATTATTGCTGGGGACTACTGCAACAAAGGTAGCTCCTGGACATTTCAGCAGGGCTAGCTGCCACGTTGCCCTTTAGTGTGATTCAGCAAATAATTTCCCCATAGAGCAAGATGCTTCCTCTGCCATCTGCCTGGTCTCCTGTCATCCAAACTTGCTGTGAGCAGCCAGCAGGAAGCGTGGCTGCCTTTCACCCCTGCTGGCCTTTTTTGGCCTTTCTCTGCCCTTTGCCCTTTCTGGCGAGGTCCTGTTGCAGTTAGGCTGCAGGATAGCACTTAACTGCCAGCATCTTCCAGATGTCATGTGAAACTGCAATTTGGTTCACATCGCTTCTGTTCTTGCTGCGTTGTTGGGGTTTTTTTGCTAAGGAGGTTTACGTAGAATATTAAAGTCCAAATTGTATCTTAAGATTATATTTGACATCCTTGAACAGATCAAGGAAAAAACCAAAGTGTTACCCTGAAGAAAGCTATGAAAAAAATACCTGGCTGATAGCTTCTTTGCTTTGAAGTTTTGCTGATCAGAAATCAGAGGCTGAATTTTGGATCAAATATCCGTAGCGGTTTTGCAATAACATACTTCCAGCTTGTGAAGATGCAAACAGCAGCTCCCCCAGCTCACTCTGATGAACCAGCAGCTCTTTGTTGGTGCTCACAGGGCAATTAGGCTCTTTGCTAGAAGAGCGGTGTTTGTTACGCACTTGCATCTGAGTGGTTGGGGTTATTTTACTCAAGCAGACCTCGCTGATCCACAATTAAAATGGCATTTTCATCTCACATGTAGAGGTTGAGAGAAAGCTTTTGAAGATGTTAGTTGCTCTGATGATGAGGTTGGTAGGGGAACAAAATCGAACAAGGGTCTTCTGTTGTAGCAGTTGGGTCGTGACGAAAACCGTTGGCTACTTCATTATAGCTAACATGTTGGTGGCCTTACTCATGTTTTAAGATCCAAGACAGGAGGTGTGACTTCACTGACACCTTGGAGGGGAGCAGAGTCAATCCTTTGCAGAAGCAGGGTCACATCAGCTGTGCCATGTGCATTACACGCTGAGAGCCCTTTTCTCTCAGAGGCTTTGAAGTTACAGGCTCCCTCTTTCTGACAGGATCAGATCTGAGTGATGAGGTCACCCTGGGTTTGGGCAACTTAAAATCTGTCTGTAATTTTTTGCACCCGTTTGATTGTGGTATTTATAGCTCATTTCCACCTGTGCTTTCTCTTCAGATTAATAGTTACTAGCAGCCTTCCTTGCTGGTAATGGTTCAGCTCTGAGGGAAACACTGGGTGTAATTTGGAGGGTGATTAGGGTGAGATCAGCTCTTGAAACCCGAGTTAGGTTAATAACGAAACCTGAGTTTTGTTAATAATACATTGTAATTATTACTGCTGGCAGGGCAGTTATCTCGTATTTCTCATCTTTTAGCTTGAGGATCCTAGTTACAGTGATCTGTTTGACTTCTCAGCCATTCCGCCCCTTGGGACGCTGCAGAAGTGTCCCAGCTCCTCCACCAGATTTCCATTTACGCTTTTCCTGGATAGAGCAGTTCCTCTGTAGATGTTGGTAAATTACACAAGCTGGGAGGCTGAGAGGCCGAGTGGAGGATACATGATCAACAGCAGAACATTAATAATACAACACACCTAATTGGACCTGCCCTTTTGCCCAGCAATGAGGACATATGTCAGTGTATTGCAGGCGCCAGGCCAGTGGCAACCTACTCCCACCTCCTACAGGTCTTCACAAGGATAAAAATTGCTTTATGGACTGAGCAACTTGCCTACAGTAATTGCCTATAAAGCATTAATCCTCACCTTTCATGGTCTGCATCTATTGCTCTCACCTTGGAGATGCCAGTCCAAGCTGGAGAGGTGACATAAGTCATGGTGTGTGTTACATGTTGGTGACTGGGAGGGAAGCGCATACCCGTGAAAGCGACACTGCACAGGGAAAGGAGGGAGGGGGCTGGACAGGAAAAGTGACTTGCGGCAGGATATAGGGAGATGTGAGATGGTGCAGCCCCTTGTTACTTAACGCCATATCTTCTTACTGCCTCACATGGCTCCCGTTGCAATCTCCCTTGCTGTCTTCCCATGCTGATGCCCCCTGCTTCCATTTATTTGCCTGTGGTGGGGTGTCCCTACCCAGGGAACAAAGTCAGCAGTACTGTCTCCAACTGTAAACTTCCATTGTGTAAAAAGTGACATTGTGGCAGTGCTGTCCAACCTGAGGTGCAGGCAGCCTGTGTGCCTCGTCTCTCACCCCACTTGAGCCACGTGCTGGTGGAGACACAAGTTAGGGATGGACTTGCGTCTGGGACAATAACTTCCCAACACCTACAGTTTAAACACTGGCTGATGAGGTAATGGCCTCAAGCTGCTCCAGGGGAGGTTTAAACTGGATATTAGGAAAAATTTCTTCACCAAAAGGGTTGTCAGGCATTGGAACAGACTGCCTAAGGAAACGGTGGAATCACTGTCCCTGGAAGCATTCAAGAACCGTGTAGTCAAGGCCCTTAGTGACATGGTTTAGTGATGGATTTGGCAGTCCTGGGGTAATGGCTGGACTTGATGATCTTGAAGGTCTTTTCCAACTTAGTTGATACGGTAATTCTATGGAGAAAGTCCATAGCAGGAACTTAGTGAAGAGGGCTACTACCCTATTATGTTTTACTTCTGCTCATTTTAGTTGACGAAGTCTCTGCTCATTGCAGGGGGGGTTGGTCTAGATGACCTTTGAAGGTCCCTTCCAACCCAAACTATTATTTTTATTAACCAATGATTGTATGGTTATCTTACCTGTATTGTGACCAAATGTTGTATGTGACACAGAAAACAAAGGCTTTGTACTCTTGAACCCCCAATGGCTTTGTAGCAGTCCAGCAGATCTTCATCATGGCTCAGGCAGCAGAGAAGTGAAGGCAAAGGCAAGCTGGCAGTGCTGGAGCCCCCAGGGAAGGAGAGAGGCGGTGCTGAGCAGGACTGGCTGGATGTGGTCACGCAGCCCCTTGCGCTGCTCTGCCATGATCTGTGACTGCCCTTTCCTGCCCCATCTCTCAGCTGTGCCAACCCACCAGGGCGTGCATCTGACTGAAAAGTTATCATTTGTTTCCCTCAGGTTATTCTTGAGTCAGCCCATTCCTTGGTTTAAATTGAATTTGTGCATGGGTGAAGGTGTCTCTTGTGAGGGCCCTGAAAGCATAGCGGCCAAAGGCACATGTAGGTGTAGGGGGCTGAGGTGGCCCCTTGGCTGTTGTAGGCCCTCTCGCACAGTGCCCCCAGCCCATGGGGAGCTGGAGGGACAGCCACCAGCCTCTGAAGTTGAATAATATACTACTGGTACTTGAACAGAATTTCTGGGTGGTGGGGATAGGCTGAGGTTCTGATTGCTATGCTCTTAGCCTTATGACGCAAGAATGCCACGGTGGTTAAGGGAATATGGTCCTGTCTCATTAACTTTACGTAAATATACTGCCAGAGTATGGTCTTCAGTATTTCAACCTATTAATAATTATTTTTACATCCATATTTTCTCTAATATAATAACATTTACTCTTCATTTCAGAAGAAAATTAAATTGTCTGAAGAATAATACCATCAGCTGATTTGTCTTGCATCACAATATTTATCTATTCTAGTAAAAAATCAGTGACTATTAAATTTGCTGCTAAAGCATAGGATGAAAAGACAAAACTATGATGCTGAACAAAGAATGGTTGCATCAATGGGAATTAATCACAGCATATCAAGAAAAGAACATACTCTCAATTTCCCACTGGATTTAATGTTACAAATATAATCTTACTAACTTAAATAACTTTTTTTTTTTTTAATCTTAAAATGAGAAAAAAATAAAAATTGTAATGTCAGAATGATCTTTTTAATTGAATCATGCATGTGAAGTTGGCAGTTTCTTACAGTGGGCTTTTTTTCTTCTTGTAAATGAGAGTAAAGGTCTGGTATAAATCTATGCATTTTTGTTTAACCCCAGCCTCAGAACGATTGATGTGAGGTATATGGAGCCACATAGGAAGGCTGCATAATAATGAACAACCCCCTCATTTAAACATCAGCCAAAGGAGTCATGATATTGAACAGAAAAACCGTAATTGTGGAAAGGCTGTTTCCTTGCACAGCTCATGGGGAGCACTGGAAAGTTGGCATGTGTATTACTTCCAGTAGTAATAGTGCAGTTATGTACTTTAAACAGTTGCAGATATCCTTAAGAGTCCGTGGGACCTGGCTTGCCTTCTCATTTTGTTTAGGGGGAGTGAAAGAGAGGTTGCTGAGCACCTCTGAACATCTATGCTGTTGCTCGTCCTGTTGCAATTAGACCTGTGAGAGTTGCAGGACTCCTGACATATAGTTACGGTGGGGCGAGCAGAGGGCTCAAAGTGTGGTCGGCACCATGAGCAAGGCTGGCAAGTGCCAGTGGTACAAGCCCTCCTGTTCCTGGGTGGGAGGCAACCCGTGGCTGCCGGCAAGAAGAGCGCTTAGGTGTAGTGCGCAGTGTCTGAGCACTGAGCATGAGTGTCCGCCCCCTGTGGTGACATACACAGGGTACATCCATTAATTCCTCTAAGTACAGGTACTTGGGAATCAGAAATTCAAATGTGTGGTTGGAAGCATTTCTCAATACTGCTGATAAGATACTAAGCTGTATCACTTGGCCAGACTGTCATTTATACTCGTGCCACTTTATTAGGCAGCATACGATTGCCTTAAATGAGAGTAAATGATTTTGACACCTTTCCTAAAAAACCTCCTTTGTGCTGGTAAAGTGATTTGAACTGGCTTCAGAGTAGGTGACACATGCAGAACAGGGCTGTAAAAGTGCAACTGCATCTTACGAGTTGCGTTTGTACTTTTTGTCTACTATGTATGGGGCATACACAGTTGTGTGTGCATGAGTTGCAGTTGCGCATGTGTCTGCTTCTGGTGGGGGCAGTCTTCTCTTGAGGGCAGTGCTGACACAGGCAGCAGAGCTGGCACAGGACTTGTGCCCTTTCCTTCAGCTGTGAGAGTCTCATTTCAGGTCCCTGGAGAAATTTGCTTTCTTTTTGAGAAGCTGCTCTGTTTTTTCCTCTGAATCTGTTACCTAGTCTGATGAGTTGTATTAGGATGTTTTAATAGCAAATTCTCATGTATTTGTTAGGTGGTATCAGAATGCAAAAGCCGTGTGGAAGATCTGCCTGGACTTTTCACATTTAATCTTTTCATGCTATCAGTGAAAAAGGGACAATTTCAAAATTTGAATTTTCCCCTGTCTCAAGTTTCTTCAGTTATGTTTAGAAACAGGAAGCTGTTTTGCATAAAGGTAAGATTGTGTTTTTGACAAGAAAAGTTGGTGTTAGACCAGCTAAATATACCCACACAGTAATACTCAGCTGATAGTCCTGGCTATTTTTAGGCTTTATTTTTGCCTGTCTTTATTTATTTATTTTGTTTTTAGTGACACCTCCTCTGTACCTTCAGCTCGTAGTGAGGCACCACTTCCTGCACCGGTATGAAACTTGCAATTACAGGAGGAGTCAGTCTTGTCAAGTATCATTTACCAGGCATTACAGAGGGCTGGTTTCGGTGAAGGAAAAACAAGGTTTAATAAAAAGAGAAGGAGAAGCATTCTCTTAATAATTTGCCCTTTGCAACAACAGAACCTTATCTGATCACCCACACTCATCTGGCTGGTGACGCTGTACTTGCTTCATTAGTACGAGCTATTTTTACACCTTTTGTGTCTTTTGAGGAACGGAGTGGGCCTGCTTGCTTGTAGTGATTCACCAGCTCCAGGGGAACAGGGTGTCCTCAAATCTACAAGGGGGAGAGGAAGAGAGACATGGGGGAAGAGTTCAATTGAATAAGCAAACTGATTAATTGTCTTAGGTGGTCTGAGAACTAAAACATTGCACTTTAGTCTGAAGAAAAATAGTCTATGTGCTTTTGGTTTGCCACACAGTTTTTCAGATTGTTAGCAGCTATCCCAAGGAGCATTTAGTACTTCATTAGTTTTAAGTGTAGCTTAGCAAACATAAAGCTCTATATGCTT
The DNA here is from genome assembly GCA_009867235.2 of Psittacus erithacus. NCBI lineage: Eukaryota > Metazoa > Chordata > Aves > Psittaciformes > Psittacidae > Psittacus > Psittacus erithacus. The sequence continues at coordinate 68,620 of WYDI02013892.1, read as the reverse complement.
GTGTGTGTACTCTATGTGTTAATTTCCCCGTCTGTAAAGAGGATGTGGACATTTGGGAGTTAAACTCTTAAGATCTTTAAACATCCTTTCCAACTCAAACCATTCTATGATTATATGTTGGTGATACTTTTGTTTGTAGTGTAGAAGTGGTGTTGGTGTTACCACAAGTACCCAAGGGACTTTAGGGCCAGATCCTTAGCTGATTTCACCTCCACTTGTAATAATGGAAAGACGACTAAATTTGGTGGAATCTGCCAAGCATGATGAAGGAGATCCCTGCATGAAGCTGTCTGGAGTTTTCTAGAGCTGAGCATCTGTTACTTTCACTTTCAATAGATCATCAGCCCTGAAAATGTCCTCTTAAAGCCTGCTGAGCTCTTGTCTGGTGTGTGAAATTAGGATTTTTGCTGGCCTTACTTCGACTTTTCCTGGGTAGGAGTGATTTGTCATCCAGTTGTGCCACTCATCAAGTACAGGGTAGCGGTTGCATGTTGCAGGTTTCCTTGGAGTAGTTTCCAAAGTTGGATTACATATGTATGAAGTTTTCATACGTATATGAAAAGGTGCTCTTTGTATTAGGAATGTCCTGTAATACTGCACTCTGGTCTAATCTTGTCTGATATAAAATCATCCTGAACCTGAGCAGTGTCTTTCCCAAGAAACAGTACGTGTTTTATTGTGTTGTGCTTGTTAAGAATCTAACTGAGCTGTCAGCTTGGCCTGTCAGTCAAATATCAGCACAGCCCTGTGGAATAACAGGGTTTGTGTGCAGATTTAGGCATTTTGGTAGACCATAATCTTTTCAGAGGTGTTTGCTCAGGAGAGTGATGCTCTTGTTAGTAAACACAGTTAAATTGTGTTTTGTAGAAAGAAACCTAACTGCAAAGAGCGGAATTTCATGTATACCTATAAAATGCAGAAGCAAGTATATGCATATTTTACTGACTTTTTAAAGACGTGTTCTGATGCAATTGAATATTCTGCATACTGACTTCCAATGCTTCATGTAATAAAAAGAAGGAAGTTATGGCCAGCGTTATTTTAAAGAGCTTTATTTTTTATTTTTTTTAACCCATTAGGCATCCTGAGGGTTGTAAAGAAATCAGTGTCCTTAAATGTGCTGTCATAGTAATGTGTCTTATATTACCACTGTAGTGGTGAGAATCACAGAATAGTTGGGTTGAAAGGGACCTTAAAGATCATCTAGTTCTATCCCCCTGCTATGGACAGGGACACCTTCCAGTAGACTATGTTGCTCAAAGCCCCATCCAACCTGGCCTTGAATATTTGCAGGGATGGGGCATCTTAGACAATACTAAATATCTTTAGGGAATACTAAGTGACTAGATTTGCTACAACAAAGTGACTATATTGAGTCACTAGGTGAAATGAAATATTTGGGCTTTGCAGAGTTGGACTGTTGTGACATCTGTGCGAAATACAGGATTTGGGTCTTACTACCTGTCCTGAGTTCAGCTTAAACCACACCACCACCTGATCTCAGCTTAACTTTAACAAAGTGTCCAGATTGGATTGTAATAAAACTGCTGTGAATGCCTGTTCTACTTTGGGTGCAAAACAACGGGGAAATAAATATGGTAAGAACATGCTACTGATGTTTAGCATACCTCTGTTTTTGTTTTGACATGTCGTGACCACAGGCCTTAGTAAACAATTACAGGTTTTAAAATAAGCTTGTATAATAATCGGTGTCAGTGAAAAACAAACACAAGCTCAGACACTATAAATGTCTTCCTATGTAATTCTTCCCGGGGTGAGGGCATTTGTCAGAGACAGTGCATTTTCTCATTCAAGAAAGTGTTTGAAAGACACTGATATTTTCATGTGGCATGCAAGTGGCTTCTTCTGACATGGTGTGAAAGGAGGCATAGCTGTTTGCAAAATCTGCCGTGGTTGCATAATTAGGATTGTGTAACTTCTAAACTAAAAGAGCCTCACTTCCCAGAAAATTCAGCGATATTTTCACCCTAAGATGAAAATGCTAGGCAAAGCCCTGGTGTTTGTCCAGTATTTCCATTTGGCAACAGAATAATAATTACTTTGTACCTAAAAATGATGCAATGTTTACACAAAATTTGATATCTTTTTTCCTGGGAAAACCTGGGAAAAGCTGTATGTCTTAGCAGGGACTTACCAGCATAGGTTTATTCTTCCCAACGGCTGCCTAAGGTTGCAGTTCTTGTGTGAAAACGGAGACATTTTAGCCTTTGCACATAATCTCAGTTGGGAAAGTTGTTATATCTGACAACTGTAGCAGTTGGAACTCACCAGTGGCACTGTTCTACCCTTCTTACTGTAGATGATGTTTTACAAATGTAGAAATCACTACAAACCATGTCTACATGGGAGTCTTGCTCTTTGCATACACTTTATCTTTCACAAGTGCTGCTTAATTCATAGTTTAATTAATTGTCCTTCATAAGGTGAGAAATTTCCCTTTCTGATTAACACATTTCTTTGTGTTGAATTGAGAAAAAAAATCTTTAATCTCAGTTTTTTCCACTTCTTGCAAATGCAAGACTTTCACTGCAGTCCCAATGGCATCATATAGCATCATTGATTAGTGTCATATTTTAGATATTTAGCTTTTGGGGGGGCTACATAATGCCCATTCATTTACATTACAGTAGTTTGGGACCATCAGCAGGGCCAAAAGCTCCATTTCTTTTCTACACTTAAGGTGTGAAAAAAGTAATCATAGAAATAGTGATTAGAAACTATCTCCCACTTCTGTATTTTTATAGAGTTCAGTTTCTGCTGATGAAAAGAGTAGCCCAAGAATTAAGAGCTCGTTTGTGTCTCAGCACTGCTTTGGATGCTACTATACATTGTTAATGGGTATTTAGTTAATACTGTTTACTTACTGCTTAACTCACCCTTGAGAGGAACTCATTCTTCTGCAGGTTAGGACAAACGGGATTAGGCATCACATAAACCTAACTTCAGCCATCATAACAGTGTTTAAAGAGGGCCTTAATGGTGGGCATCTGTTTCTCACTGTTCTCTGCAAGGGAGGTGCGCTCCTCTTTTAAGTCATTGTGTACTATGATTCAAGAGAAACTGAGGAGGGGGGCAAAATGACTGTGAAGTCTTTGTTGCCTTCTGAAATTTTAATAACACTGGAAGTGCTGTCTGTCAGATCTGCCATTGCTCTGCCATCGCATTTTAAGGTCCACTTGGGAAATGATATTTTGGTATTTTACGCACCCATTTTCATTTTTTTAACTTGCTCCCCAAGGAAATAAATAGCAATGTGAGATTAGCAGTGTACATAATTGTCTTGTTCAGTTTCGTATCTGAATAATCCCAATCCTTTGCTTTTATAGAGATAGATTCAGGATGTCCGCACTGGAAGCGGTCTGTCAAAACAGCTAGATTTTGTATTATCTGACGTGCTTAAGCATCTTTGACAAACTCTTATGTTCAATTCAAGGAGTAGAACTGTGATTTGTTTGCAAGCTTTTACCTGTCAAGGAAGTGTTTAAGATTAATTTGGTTCCCGTGTAGCTTTTTATCTCTTTCTTTTTTTGTCTCTCTCTCTTTTTTTTTTTATATGCACATGTATAGAGTCACCCTGTGGAAATAAGGGTGTTTGGGTGTTTAGGTGTTTAGTTGGACTTTGGCAACATGAAAGCTTTTTTTATGCATTTTTTCCATCTGCTAGTAGTGCGTACATTGCGTATGATGCTGAGATAGGAAATAGTGATGTACTTTAAGTGAGCAATCCTTGTCATTATAGTGAAAAGGTCAGTGTTAAAGCATTTCTGCTGTAGGCTTCTTCAATAGCTTCTTAAAATACATTCAGCTTGAATTTAAGGTTTTTGGGTGGTGCTATTTTTCTATAGAGACTGGCAGTTTAAAATTATATTTGAGATACTTAACTTAGCAAAAACTGAGTGTTTTGCTGCAGCTGTGCTCTAAGCATTCATGATGCAAGCCAGGATCTCTTAAAGAAATCACCTTTGTTTTCTTACTAACATGTAATTGAACATATATTGCAATATATGTTGCAAGTTTCTCTGTAGACCTCCTAGAGGTGCTGGATTAGTTTATTTTCACCTTGTAACAAATAACCTCAGATATTTAGTATGTAGGATGCAGGAGCCTAAACCTAAGTGATGTCTGATTTTGTTCATTCATATGAGGAATAAATCTGGAATTGTGTTCTTGGCTTTGCATCTCATTGCTTCAGATTCATACCAAGGAAATGTAGAGCAGAATTTCGCTCTTACTTTTACTTGCTGTTGGAATAATTTCTCTCCTTTTAGTTACTCTGAGTTAAGCTTCGTATCAGTTCAGAGCTCCTTGAAGTCAAATGAGAGGCTCTTCAAACAATTCTGATTTTTCTATAAGATCACTGCAGAAGTGATAGTGTGTGCCTGACCTCTGGTTCAGTAGGATCACATTCAGAGGAAAGGAAAGTTTTGTTCTTCGCATCATGTATCCATTGACATTTATATTAAATATCTGAGGAAAGTAAAAGTTCCTACAGTTAAGGTAAATGGCTGTTAGAGTACAACTGATACAATTATTTATTTGTTTTTTGAGTTGGCTTCAGCATGTTTTTAAGCAAACAGGTTCCAGTTACTTTCTTCAACATGCTCAGATAATGGTCTCAGATAACAGTTTGAATTAACTGAATTAACAAGATTAAGGTGAGTTTGGTAAAGCCTTAAAATGAATTATATAATCAATACTGGTACAGCTAACTAAAATGCACTGCTATATGCCATCTCTCAGTGGCTGAGATTCTAGAATAGTTCTCAAGGGGTAATGGGTTCAAACTTAAATAGGAAGATTTAGATTAGATATAAGGAAAAATTTACTGTGAGAGTGGTGAGGCACTGGAACAGGTTGCCCATGGAAGTTGTGGAGGCTCCATCCCTGTCAGTGTTCAAGGCCAGGTTGGATGGGTCTTTGAGCAACCTGTTCTAGTCGAAGGTGTCCTTGCCCATGGCAGAGGGGTGGGAAGTAGATGATCTTAAGGTCCTTTCCAACCGTAACCATTTTGTGATCCTATGTATATGAGAATATTGAATAAATATGAGCCAGATTTAGTGCAACCTCTAGAATAATAATTACATTAATCAGGATGCCAGGTTTTATACCACTCCTAATTTTATATGCACAGATTCTGTCCTTTGAAACCTGCAACTACCAGGGACACAAATGTGCGTTCATAGAAACCTTAGAGTAAAGCCTGAAGTCAGTATTCAGTCACAGTGAGCTCGCAGTCTATCCTTGATGAGTCTATAACTGGATCCTCTCAGTCAGTCCCCTCAGTTCCTGGCTTGTGGGGGAATCCGTGCGAGCGCAAGTGTTTACCCAACATAGCAGTGAAGAACAGATCCTGCCCTGTAGCTTCTCCTCAAGGAAGCTTAGTAGAGTTTGTTTGATCATTTAATAGTAAATTCACAGTGTGCTATGTGTACTTGTGGAGCAGTATTTGGTTTTGTATTGAATAGCACTTTCAAGTCACATTTTAAAAATTACATTGTAATGATTAGTGCAGCTGCCCAAACTTAAAGAAACTTGTGTTATTCTAAATGTTTCAGAGTATTTTCAAAACTGTAATTCTCTGGCTGGTTTTGAAGGCTGGCAATATGTTCAATAAAGCACTGAAACCCAGAGGGCAGGTAGAACATCTGGGGTGGAAATAAATGAACAAATTAATGTCTTCAAATGTGAGGAGTTAACAACAGCAATTGCAATATAGAAAGCAGTAAATTAAATTAAATACACCTAATGTGTTTTAAAAGGGCTGCCTTCTTGGAACTGTGTGTGTAAAAAGATGTCTTACAACTCCTGCCAAACTGCACAAAAGCACAGGCATCCTTGCATTCCCCAGGAATTGAAGACTGCCAAGTGCCAGTGGTTGGCATAGGAATTTACCGTCATTCCTAGAGGTGTTCAAATAGACAGGTAGAAGGCCAGCTACAAAACCACAGTCAAATGCGGCGCCTAGCCAGGGGCTGCTGGAAATGCAAAGAGAATCTCTCTGGTCAAGAATGGGAAGCCTTTTTTACAAAACTGGTAAATTTAAGAAGTGTTTCTTCTGACGTATCTTTAGTAAGTACGGTTCAAAGACCACAAGTGTGGTGTTAAGCAGTGTACAAAAGTTTTCAATTGGTTGAGTAAAATGCCAAAACTTATATACCCCAAGGACTGCATTTCTTCTGTCATGTTGGTATATAACATCCTCAGTCCAGGAATGAATATATAACCTTGCAAAGAAGGATGACTAAATGCTTACCTACCTTCATGCCAGTTAGATTGTTCAGTTCAGAGACGCACACTGACTACTGGTTGAGTGGTCTTCCTCAGGCTTAGCCCACGTATGACTTTGCCAAAGTAGAAGAAGCTGTAAATCCATGTTTTATTAAGGTTCTCAGTTTTCTGTTTGTTTTTTTTTTTTAATTTCCACTGGGACGTCAATACCAAACAGCTCTTTGGGAAATATCATTAGTGGGGCAGAGGGAAATGTGGGATAGGACAGCAAGCCAGAGGTGTTCTGTCTTTCTTCCCAAAAGGCCAAGGCAATTTTCTACTCAGTGACAGGTGGGAAAGAGCTCAGAGGTGGCCTTTTTGTTGTAAGGCTGCTTAGTTGCTGGGCTTATCCCAGACATAAACTAGACTTGCCTAATAAGGGTCTTGGCAGAGGTCTGTGCATGAGTGTAAGGATTTCATAGGGGCCACTGGAGCTTGTCTGTGCTAACGCTTGTCCTATAGAATGCAAATTCTTCAGAGGCCAATTACTGTGGGTTTAGGCTGACTTTGTGCTGGCAGAACTGGACAGAAAAGATTTAAAACAGGGCTGGATCTGACCCTTAGTCCTTACGCTAGAGTCAATATTTATTCTGTATCGTGCACTCAGGATTTAGCCTGGAAGACATAAGCTTCCAATTTGTTCACTTGCAAGAGCTGTAATATGAGCTACAAATTGAGAAGTAGTGAAAGTTGTATTTTGCCAAATTTTATTTTAAAGCTGTCAAGTGTAACCATTTTAATGGTCTGAAAAAAGGAGGAAAAAATCAAAAAAGGGAGGTATAATCTTGAAGCAGTCAAACAGATATATGTCCCCTGCATGTAGCTCACAAAGGCACCTTAGGAAAAAGAGTGACAGGATAACGCTCCTTTCTAGAAAGTTTTAAAAGCCTTGATTTAGTAGGTGCATTTGACATAAATACAGCTCCTGGTTTCCTAGTAATCTCATGTTCAAAGTTTTCACAGAAGTAAAATGTCCTGGTTTAAAGCGGGCAGATATTGCAGTTAGTGTGGCTGGGGGAGCTGGCTCCTGGACCACATTCCTACCGGGAAACCTGGCTTTGGCCCCCAGCCAGGCAGGACTTTGCACCTCCTGTCAAATGATGTGCTCAACGCAACTCCCATCCGGCTTCTGATCCGTGTAGGTGGGCGCCTCTCAGTCACTCCAGTGGAGCTGAACCTTGCCAAAGTTATTGAAGAAAACATGCATTTTTTTATCATCCTTAGTTCCTTAGCTTGAAATATATAGTACTTGAAATACAGGGTGTTTCTGTGTGTTGAATAGTATAGGTTTGACGGAGAGCAATATGCAAAACTATGTGTACGGTGTTTTCTGAAGGAGAAACATTAATTGATGAAAAGTGTAAGTCTGTTGTTGGCTTAAGCTAGCCTGTGGATGCAGGTAGATGATATGGAGACTTGACTGGAAAAAGCAGACAGAATGCACACTAGCTTTACAGCATCTTAGATTTCTCCAGGTAGGCCAAACTACCATTGGTGGAGGGAATGGGGTGGGAAGAGAGAGAAACCAAGAGAATAATATTAAAGCCATCTTTGACAGGATAGATGGCAGCTCAAACCAAACCAGAAATTATTATGTTGGTTCTGGAGAGGAATTTATTTTCCCCAGGGGAGTGACTCTGACCAAACCTAAGCCACCAATAATCCCTGTAATTAGTCTATATGTGTTTCATACTGTAGGTTAAAAAATTATATAGAATGTTCTGCAAATAGCAGGACACAGAATGGCTTGAACTCTGTAATGCATGTCTCTGTCCAGAACAGAAAACTGTTGGAAGTACATTAGCATAGTCTTTTGCTCACAAAAAACACAGTGCTGTTACATTTGCATGACTGGCAGATTTGTTCTCTAAAGGTACTGTCAGTAGAGGTTGTATGGAACAGAAAGGATACTCCCATCTTCTAGAAGTTTCTTCTTCTCCATTTGCAAAATTGTCTAGTAAGGAGGAAAGTATTTTTCTTTGAAGATGGCTGATTACTTTATGCTCTCCCAGGGAGGAACATTCCCCCTCTTCCTTGCTTCTCCTTCTCAAGCTACACATTTTCCTTTACATCTGTGCTTGTACACTGGCATCATTATTGACCTCAATGATGTTGTTCATGCTCCCTGTTTTCTGTGCCAGTCTTTTCAGTGATACTGAGGTTAGCCTGTGGTCTGGTGGTGGTCAGCCAAGTGGCAAATCGTGACAGTCATGAAAGTCTTTTAACCATGTATTTGGTCTGTGGGTTTCTTCTTCGAGGAGGCAGCCATACATTCTTGAGCAGTATCCCACTGGTGTTAACTGATTTGGAAATCTACTCGCATTTTACTGCATTTCCTTGTACCTAAGTGGTGACACCCTGTCCAAGATTTTGTTCTGGTCCCTGAAACATTTAATGAGAGGCCTGGAGTTTAAAAGCATTAGCTGGAGAGAGGCATTGAAAGGGGATTTGCCAATGGGATTCAGGGATAATCCAGGCTTAACAAAGGCGTAGGAATGAAGAGGGACATCAGCAGCTCTCTTTTTTTACTGATTCAGGAAGGTGAGACTGCATTAGTTTAGATTTGCAGTTATTCTTCCACGCACTAGAAACTTAAATAAGTACCTTGGAAAGACATGCTCATATTCTTCCAAATGTGGCTGCTCAGAACTCTTAAGACACAACATAATTTTTTTTTCAATGGATGGATAAGTGAAATATTCAGCTCTCTACCGTAAAGAATAGAAAACTTCAGCATCTGTACTTAATATCAAGAATTTCTTATGACTGCTCTTTTTTTTTTTTCTCTACAGGAAATTTGAAGACAGTCATGCCTATTAGATGCTTAGAAGATGCAGGTAATTGCTTTATTCTAAAAAAAAAAGCAACCCAAACAATACCAAAACATATATTCCCATTATCTGCATGTTTTCCTGCACTTTGCTAATGTTTCTTCAAGCCAAATTTAGTTTTTCTACTGTAGGAATGAAAAGTATTCCAATATCTCTAACAGTGCTCTTTTTTATCCTTTTCCTTGCTATTTTAAAATAATGACAGGCTTTATAATTCTCACTGTTTCATCCAGAAAATTTCATGTGTTTGGATAATATGAAAGCAGGAAGCCTACATTGTTCTTCAAATTCAAACGCTGTACTTTTCTATGAAAATCATACCTCTGAGCTTTTCTTCTTTATAATAGAGCTGTGGAAACCTATTGCATTTAAATGTAGAAAGTGCATGCATAGCTGGATGGAAATGTTTCAACACTGAAATCGTAAATGCTAAAGTCACATGAATGCTGTCATAGCTCATTTCTCTAATACATGTTTTACCTCTAGCAAGACATTCTCACTAAGATTTAATTAGTGATTGGAAGATGGAGGTGTGGAAAGGTACCAACAGTGCTGTATTTGGAAAGCTTATTTGATACCTCTTTTGAATGTTTAAAAGTAGTTTAAAAGAGTGATAAACACCTTCTTGTACAAACAGTTAGAGGATCTAAGGTAAAAAGTGCCTCACTTTAGCCATCTTATAAATTTGGTATACATGGCAAGGTAGTTGCCTAGGATTTTTGCCTAGCTGACAGTCAGAAACAGGCATCCCCATCATGGAGGGCCATGTGCATAAACGTCCCCTGTGTTTGAAGAACCCATCATAATATGAAAAGATTCCTCTGGAAGTAGTGATCACTCTCCTCTGACTTTAGAGGAGGGCCTGGTGACTAAAGTGCATGTCTGAACTGTAGGTGAGTAATACTGAAAAAGGTAATTCTCACCCATGGTGTTAGTACGCCATTCTCAGCTGCGATTTGCTATAAGAGCTGTGAAAGTAGGTGGTGGATTTTCTGAGAATCAAGCCCTTAAACTATCCCCAGAAAGCCTTCCCAAGCTACTGTTTAATTTGGAAAGTGTAGATCTCTGTTTTCTATTCCTAGGGCTTTTCCTGAGTAGTGATTATGCTTGTGTGCAATCTCTGGAGCCAGACTTTACTGTCTGCTCACAAAAGGGAGTTTTGTGAAGTGTAGTTACCTTTGCTTAAGTCCCTCAATACTTTTCATGTAAGGCTCGATAGAAGAACAACTGACTGCATCAATGTTATTTAGCATGGCTGTATTAATTGGTGTGTGGGGTTTCTTTGCTTTTGATTTTTCCATACAGATAGCTGTGTCAAAATGGAGGAGATGAAGAGAACTTCGCTCTAGTAGATCACAAATATTTCTGGGTCATTCTGCATCTGAGTATTTAATAACAATGGAAAATGTCCAAATGCTATAAGAAATCTTTGCAAATATATAATAAATGTTTAGGAAAGTTCCTGCCATGAACAGAACTGTATAATACTCACATTAGTGTACAGACACAAATCTAATGCCTATAGACTACTGCGTGGAAAGTTCCAAAGAGAAAGAAAAGTCTGTGAATTTGCAACAGCCCTGGAAAAATGGCAGCAACAAAACTTTAAAAAGCACAGCTTTGGACACACTCCATGTGTCTGCACAGCTTTCAAGTGAACTAGCACTTAAGACCTTGTGTAACAAAATGGACTCTGGGGACACAGCTATAGGGCAAAAAGCTACCTCAAGGTCTGGAGAAACTGCTAAAGTACCAAGTAGATGGAGGCAAGAACATTCAGCTGTTATTAAGATGAGCGCTTTTGGCAATCAAGAAGTACAGAGGCAACCACAAATAGATCACGAGCAAATAGGAAACACAGCATCAGCACAACTTTTTGGTTCTGGGAAACTGGTATCATCAAATGAAGTTGCACAGCAAGTCACAGAGAAGCAATATCCACAGCATCGTCCAAGTCCTTACTCATGTCAGCATTCACTTTCTTTCCCACAACATTCATTGCCACAAGGCTTCTTGCACAACATAAAGCCACATCAGAGCTTGGAAGGCCCTCCATGGCAGTATCCTAGCCACTTGCAATCAGTTGCCTCAGAGGACTTGTTTCCTTTTCATATGCATAGCCATAGCGGAGGTTTCTCCAGGAAGAAGATTTCAAGTTTGAGCCCTGCATACAGCCAATATTCACAGAAATCTGTAGAACAATCAGAAGATGCTCACAAAAAGGAACACAAACCCAAAAAGCCTGGCAAGTACATTTGTCCTTACTGTAATCGGGCTTGTGCCAAACCTAGTGTGCTTAAAAAGCATATTAGATCTCATACTGGGGAGCGACCGTACCCTTGTGTTCCTTGTGGTTTCTCCTTCAAGACAAAGAGCAACCTTTACAAGCACAGGAAGTCACATGCCCATGCAATCAAGGCAGGATTGGTACCTTTCACAGAGTCGGCAGTCTCTAAATTGGACCTAGATGCCAGTTACATTGATGTGGAGGCTGAAATACATTCAGATGGCGAGCAGAGCACGGATACTGATGAGGAGACCCCACTCCTAATGGAAGGGTCTGACAAACTGAGCCCTGTCCCACAGCTCCCCCTGGACATTGGTAGCAGGAGCAGTTTTCACTCCTCCATGGAAGAGTCCTTGGTGGGGCCAATGAAAGTGCCCATTTTGATTATCCCTAAAAGTGGAATTCAGTTACCCAGTGAGAGTTCACCATATATTGGCTCTGATATGTTGCAAAACCCGTCCTTAAGTACCAAGTCTGATGACTCCCATACAGTTAAACAGCGACTTGCACTAAGACTGTCAGAGAAAAAAGGGCAAGATTCTGAGCAGTCATTAAACCTCCTGAGCCCACACAGTAAAGGAAGCACTGACTCTGGTTATTTTTCCCGCTCAGAAAGTGCTGAGCAGCAAATTAGCCCACCAAATACTAATGCAAAGTCCTATGAAGAGATCATCTTTGGGAAGTTCTATAGGATTAATCAAAGGACAGCACTAACAGTAGCCACAACAAATCAGGAACACAGTTTAATGGGTAGAAAGGGCAAAGCAGAGCCGTTACCTCTTTTAAATAACAGATTAGATATCAAGATGCTTGAGGAACATGTTACTCAGCTGACTCCAAATAAAGACGAACTCATTGACTCCGGTAATTTGAGCAGTATTAAATCTACACAAGTTTATCCAAGTGGCAGTACAGAACCTAGACAATCCCAGACCACCATATCATCCATCAAAAATGAATCCAGTTTGTACCAAGTCAGTCAGCAGGGTGACATGCCTCTCCTTCTAGAGCCCCCAGTAGATTCCTCTCCTCTTATTAGAAGTAACTCCATGCCAACCTCTTCTGCAAACAACCTAAGTATTCCCCCATCTCTGAGAGGAAGCCATTCATTTGATGAGAAGATGACTGGCTCAGATGATGTATTTTACCCCGGGACAGTGGGAATATCCCACCAAAGGATGTTGAGAAGGCAGGCTGCCTTTGAATTGCCCTCTGTGCAGGAGGGACACTCAGATTCAGACTATCATGGAAGACCAGGGAAAAATATCATTATTAGTTCCAGTAGACAGACAACAGGTGACAAAGGACCATTCTTAAAAGAGAAGACCTTTTATGACTATGATGCCAGTGGAAAGCACTACAGAAAGTGGGAAGAATTTGAAGCTCAGAAGCAGAGCTACAGGGACTCGCCATCCTTAGGAGGGATGAGCAAAGTGGGAGAGTACTTTGTTGACCCACTTGGACAATCCCAGGCAGTGCCATCCATGCTTGGAACAACTTTTGAAAACAGAAAGCGCAGGAAAGAAGAGAGTGTTGGAGATGAGGAAGACAGCCCCATGCTTTGCAGCAGTACTACTGGAACCACTGGGGGAATTCAGCCTTTGGACTTAGATCCCAAATCCCAAATTCAGGAAGTGCCAAGGAGTGGGTTTGCCCTTCAAGGTCTGGACAATGCTGCCCATTGCCATGCTGAGCGTTTTGAAATCTGCAGGCCTTACTTGCAGTCTGGAAGCCCAGCTGCTTCTCTGGAAGATTCACCTTTAACTGCAGAACAAGAAAAGACTGCAGAATCACTGGCCAGAAAGCCCCCTGGAAATGTCATTTCTGTCATTCAGCACACAAATTCGTTGAGCAGGCCAAACTCATTTGAAAGGTCTGAATCTACAGAAATTGTTGCGTGCCAGCAGGAAAAGATCTATTCACCACCTGAAACATGTGAAAGTGAGATTTTTGAGTCCCCAATGAGCCCAGATCGAGCTCCACAAACAGAAACTGCTGACATCAGTAAGCCCTCTCCATCCCAGCAGCCTCAGCCATATCATATGCAACCTAAGCTGGTTCGCCAGCACAACATCCAGGTACCTGAAATTCGTGTCACAGAAGAGCCAGACAAGCCTGAGAAAGATAAAGAAGTGCAGAGTAAAGAGCAAGAGAGACCCACTGAAGAATTCCAGTGGCCCCAGAGAAGTGAAACCCTTTCTCAACTTCCAGCTGAAAAGCTACCACCCAAAAAGAAGCGTTTACGACTGGCTGACATGGAGCACTCCTCTGGAGAATCCAGCTTTGAGTCCACAGGTACAAGCCTCTCTCGCAGCCCTAGCCAAGAAAGTAATTTGTCCCACAGTTCAAGTTTCTCAATGTCCTTTGAAAGAGAAGAGAACATGAAGCTCATTACACCTTCCAAACAAGATGAGTTCGGAAAACAGTCTGAGTTTTTAACAGTTCCAGCCGGTGCTTACTCACTTTCCGTCCCTGGGCATCACCATCAGAGGGAAATGAGACGCTGCTCATCTGAACAGATGCCCTGTCCTCATGCTGCTGAAATCCCAGAGATCCGAAGTAAATCCTTTGATTATGGGAACCTGTCCCATGCCTCTTCAGCTGGGACACCCACTACGGCACTGTCTCCATCCCGCGAAAGGAAGAAATGCTTCTTAGTTCGCCAGGCTTCCTTCAGTGGTTTTCCAGAGATCTCCCAGACTGATCAGAGCACAGAACAAAGTATAAAGCAGGAGCAGATGGAACATGCACAGGCTGGTCTTCGCTCCTCCCAGCTCGCCTGGCATCACTCTCCTTCCTCTGTACTTCAGCCCATTCAGATAGATGATTCTGGAAAACAGGCTATTGGCTCCTGTGCTCAACTTAGTAATAGCTCATCCCACCTTGCCCAGCAACAGGCTCTTCTTGCAGACAGCTCGGACATGTTAAGGACTTCCTTGATCCAACAAGCACCTTATATTCCTAGCAAACATCCATCAGAGCAGCAGCAGCTATTTGCACATCAGGAAAAAGTCCCATTTGCCCCTATTCATAGCACCTTGTTTCAGTTCTCCTATCCAGCTGTCTGCATGGTTCACTTACCACCATCTCAGCAGCCTGTCTTGTGGCAGTCATGCGCAGAACCTCTACACTTCCAGCATCATTTTGTACAACAGCTGCAGAAATCTTACGTCAAACAGCCTTTCCAAACAGATGCTCCTCCAAGTTATCACCTGGAACATGCGCCAGAGTACATTAGCAAGAAACCAGCTGATTATGTGCATGCTAAAGAGCAAGCGTACCAGCATTACTCAGGAACATCTGGGCAGTATTCAAAAAATACTCTTGCTAAGTACCAGTCAGGCCATAGCATTAAACCAACAGATACCTCCTCTGAGCAGCATCTTCAGACAGATTTTGACTCCCCAAGTGATGGATCTGTACAGTCTTTGCCAGGAACAGTTGTTCCTGTCAGAATTCAAACCCACGTGCCATCTTATGGTAGTGTCATGTACACAAGCATTTCCCAGATCCTTGGACAGAGTAACAGTCCTGCAATTGTAATTTGTAAAGTTGATGAGACTGTTTCTCAAAGAACATTGGCAACTAATGCAACCATGCAAGGAATTGGATTTAACATAGCTCAGATGTTGGGTCAGCATGGAGGGCTAGAGAAGTATCCTTTGTGGAAAGTGCCACAGACATTACCACTTGGACTGGAGCCACGAATTCCCCTGTGTTTGCCTTCCAGTTCAGACATGGCTTCTACCTTGGGAGGAGGCAAACGGATGCTTTCACCTGCCAGCAGCTTGGAGCTCTTCATGGAGACCAAGCAGCAGAAACGAGTCAAAGAAGAAAAAATGTATGGGCAGATAGTTGAGGAGCTAAGTGCAGTTGAGTTAACTAACTCAGATATAAAGAAAGATTTCCCAAGAGTGCAGAAGCCTCAGCTAGTACGGCAGAGCTGTGCTACTGAGCCAAAAGAAAGTCTGCCATCCATGTCATCCTCATCACCACTGTCGTCCTCATCATCTCAAGATTTCCCACCTGTCAGCATGCCAGCAGCTGATGCTTTCCCACTGAGCAGGGAGAAACTCTCCAGTTTTGATTCCGCGTCACCAGGGCAGAAGTCCAGTGGCCCTTCGGAAGGAAGAGACTCACCAGAAGAACTGGATGTGGATGAAACAGCTTCAGATATGAGCATGAGTCCACAGAGGTGTTCATTACCACCAGGAGAAATTCAGCCAGAAGACCAACTGAAACATCAAAAATTGCCTCTTGGGATGTTAGTCCAGGTGTCATCCAATGGCAGTGGGAAAGTCACAGGCTCAACCATTCTCCTGACAGACGTAGCAGATTTTCAGCAGATCCTTCAGTTCCCAAGTCTGCGCACTACTACTACTGTGAGCTGGTGTTTCTTAAACTATACAAAGCCCAATTACATACAGCAGCCAACCCTCAAATCTTCAGTTTATGCTTCATGGTGTATAAGTTCATGTAACCCAAACCCATCTGGGCTAAGTACAAAGACCACTTTAGCACTTTTAAGGTCCAAGCAAAAAAACACCACAGAAATCTACACTCTGGCTGCTATGCATAGACCTGGAGCTGGTAAACTGACATCATCAAGTGCGTGGAAGCAGTTTGCTCAGGTAAATAAGAGGTTTTAACAAAATTAAATTTGTATATCTTTATTTGAGAAAATATTAGTAAACTATGAAATGCAAGCTAGTGATTTTTATTAAAAAAAATAAAAATAAATGATTCCCCATTGGAAATCAGACATTGACATCTTCCCATGACAACTTTTGAGCTTCAGTTTACCCTTCTGCAAGCTCTGCTACTTCTGCTGTCTCTCTCTCCATTTTCAACATCAGATGTGAAAAGTGAGACTTTTAAAGCCCTCCCTTCATGTGTGCCAGAGCCTGGTTAATTATCTCATTTTATTTTGTCCTTTGTTTTTGCCATGGCCTGATTCAAACAGTATCAGGCACAAACAGTCATTAGCATTCGTAATTAAAGATTAAGTTAAAAATTAGTAGGGATCTTCAGTTCCATTTAATGTCTTTTACATACTTACTCTTCCTCATGGACTAAGCATTAGATAATGGTGCTGGGGAAAATTCTGTAATGGCAATAAATGACTTTCTAAGGTTTTTCCATCTGTATTTTCCAAGAATTTTTTTTTTCTGAGGAAAGATATGGTGCTGTCTTTTCTGTCAAGACTCTCATAAAAATTTGTTCATGCTGCCTTATCTTATTCTCAGTCAGATTAAATGGGACAAATTAATTCATCTTATAGAGTTCCATCAAAATGAGAGTTTGGCTTTTACCTGGAATGTTAAAAGTACTTGAAATGAAGTGTGCGTTTATTGTGTGCTCCAGCAGTAACACCCTTCCTTGACTTTGTTCTACAGATGAAACACGAGCCATTCTTCTTGTTTGGCAGCAAGCTTGAAAAGAAAGTAGTGGGGAACATTATAAAAGAAAGAGTAAAAGGAGACATTCATGGAGATAAAGACATTACATCCAAACAAACTGAGCCGATACGAATTAAAATCTTTGAAGGAGGGTAAGAAAATACAACTGGAAATTTCAAGCTCAGCCTGTCGTTTTGAAGAGATTTGAAAATTAATACAAATGAGTTCCGCTGTGAACAGTCTCCTGTATTCCTGCCATGTCCTGTAGCTCCCAAATCTCTTCTTTTTTGTGTATATGTCAGTCTTAAAATAAACTGCAGAGTACTTGTATACTTACTCTTGGCTGTGCTTTGCTATTAGGACAATTATATTTTCTGTCTGTGTGAGAGCACTCACTCAGAATTGTTACTTTTATTCCTTAGGTCAAAAAGAAATGGATAAACAGTTAACATTTTGATGTTTTCTATACCATTTCTTTGTATTTAGTGGCTTCCATGAGGTTATCTTTCCATTTTGAGATTCTGTGTACTTCCACTCATTTGAATGGGTTAGCTAGGCATACTTACTCTTATGCTTGTAATTTTTTATTGTTTACTGAAGTTAGATTTTGGAGATAAAATGTAAGATTACAATGAAATTTATGCCTAATCCGTAGATCTGTCATGTGTGGTTGATAAAATAATGTTTAATTTTACCATGGCCATCTGTCACTCAAGTGATAACAGAAACAAATAGCAAGAAAGGGAAAAAGGAGACCTGAAAGCCCATTAACATTGTTTGGAGGCTTATGAGGCTTGTTATAAAAAGCAACTGAAATGGACACTTGTTTGCCTCAGCAGTATAGTCTAAAATGGAAGATACTGTCTAATCTATTTTACAGAATTCTGACATGATGCAATTAATATGCCAGTTGTTAGTAGTGAATAGTCAGGTGGCTGAACAAGATGTGTTTTTGTGTCTTACCAGACTCAGATGGTCTCACTGCACTGTTTTAGTGAGGTAACTAAATAGGTCAGGATGGAGAAGTGAGAAATTTGTACATACATTTCCTTCTCCTGTCGGTTTGTACCCTTTCAAAATCTCAGTTGTCTTTCATTAACATCATGTGTCTTGGCTCCACTTGAATAGTCTCCACTAAATTAACATTGGCATTTCTCTGTGGTCTGCAACACTGAAGGAGTATAGCCTACATCTCGCCTGAAAGACTGAAAATGTTATTTTGGAGATTGTTGTAGGTAGTCTGGCTACACAAAAGTGACCCAAATTCAAGGGTGAACCTAAGTTTGCAAGAAGTTTAAAGAGCTGCTGCTTTAGCTCACACCCACTTTGGAGTATAAAATTTGCCTGCTTCCCACTATGTATCATTTCTGAATTTGGATCACCCAAATTCAGAAGATAGGCTGCAGTATGTAAGCTGAGTGATGAGAGGTCAGAAGAGTAAAAGTGTGTTTAAAAAAGCAACTTGAAGATTAAGATACATGCGAGCTGCTACAGATCACTCTAGAAAATACCTTCTTTAAGAAACTTTGTATGTTACTTACACCATCTCAGGTTTCCCTGTACACCAATAAGGTTTATGAAACTATTTGTGTGAAGTCATATAATTCACATCTCACCTAGAAATGCCTTCTAGTAATACATGGCTATGTTTAGATGCCCTTTTGAGTAAAACAAAATGTAAGAAACCTTGATGTGCACATTGCTTTTGAGCAGAGTGGGACACGGACACACACATAATCTGTGCAGTAGACTGGGACTTCATCAGTAGGAGCGTATGACCTGCAAGGTGAATGAAATGATGTAGTATAAATCATAGAATCATAGAATAGTTTGGGTTGGAAGGAATCTTCAAAGATTATCTAGTCCAACCCCCCTGCAGTGGGCAGGGACATAATGGGTCCACTTTTTCCTGGTGCATCATAATTTTGTCGTACATTTTATAGGAACTATTTGTGGAAGGGTAGAATCGTTCTTTTCATTAGTTCGGCTATTTTTAAAATGGATTTCATACTCTTTAGATATTATAACCGTGTCTTTAATTGTTTTCTGTCCTGATCATTTAATTTGTCTTCCTCTTTAGGTTTTTGTTTATAACTTCTAACAGCTAGTGTTTTCCATGCTTGTTTGCTCTTGGCTGTTTGTAGAGCTGTTCTGTTCTCCTCTATTCTGCTCTAGTCTCATCAAGCTTATCTTCATGTCATCTCAGCACGCGCTGAAGTAGGGCTCTCAACTGTGGAGCAAATGTCTGTCATCTTTGTTTCATGTTTTCTCTCCTGGACAGACAAGCATGCATGGTGATACCTTGTTTCAGAAGAGTGTTTTCATTTTGATTTTCGTTTGACTTGGGGAGTGGATTTGCTTAAGCTTCCTGACTGCTTTCATTTTGTAAGCGCGAAGAAGGCATTTTAGAATCCATAGTTGAGAAAGATCTGCAGTTGTCAGTTTTCGGTTGGTGGGAAAGCCTGTCTACCAGGCAGGGAAATGCAGCTGTGCCTTGAGCCAGGGGAGTGGAGCGCTCGTATGGCAAACAGTCAGAAAGTGAATAGATGTTGCTGGGGATGAGTGAGAGCTGAAGGAACAAAATGAATGGGGTTGATGCTAAAAGCATAGATGTCACAGCACAGCACCACCTCACTGCACCAAAGCCTGTCATGCCCATTCCAGAAAAATCAGACGGTAAGGAGAGATGAAAAGAAAGCAGCAGTCTTTCAAACAATATTAGGCATTTTGGGAGAAAGCCTGGATGTAGCTGATGAAGCAGTGGTTAGAGAAGTGACTAGGAGTTATTAGCATGTACATATGAAGGAGAACTTGGGAAAATGGAGCAGACAGAAAAGCAGAATCACAGAAATGTTAAACAAAAAACCCTGCTAGAGAGATGGCTAGATATTAAATAACATTAGACTGTGCCAGTTTTGCCTAATGAAAGAAAAGGGAAAGGGCCATCTTTATGGGAAAGGAGATGAAAAAAAAATGTATTTAGGCATCCACATTTAAAAAAGGAGCAGATGTGTTTAGATGTATTCCAGCTTGTTTGGAAAACGCCTTTAAGATCATTAAGTCCAACCTTTAACCCAAGACTGCCAAGTCCACCACTAAACAATGTCACTAAGGAATTCATCCAAACGTTTTTTGAACACTTCCAGGGACAGTGATTCTGGTCACTTCCCTGGGAAGCCTGTTCTAATACCTGATCACCCTTGTTTAATAGATAACAAGATGGGCATAAGAACAGGACAGTGTTTTATGTATTTCTAAGATACTAGTTTCAGTATTTATATTGCCATTAACATAGCTGAACATATAGAAGTGTTCATCTAAGAAAAGCACACTTGAAAAAAGTTTCAGTTCTGTAACCCAAAAATTTCCACTTGCTTCTTGTAGAGTTATCATCACATTAACAGAATCTTTCAGCAGTCCCTTATTTATTTAAAGCACTGATAGTATCAACGGTGTCTTGTGAGCTGTGCATCCACAGGGTGACTGAAAGTCCTTCGTGCTTCTTAGGTAGAGGGCAATGGAGGACAGAGGGCAGAAAAAATATTATTTCTCAGTTCTTGCAATTTCTGGATTTTATTTAGGGTGAGTGATGATGAAATTCTCCCCCTAGGGAATGCCCTGTGCTCTTCAAACCTCAGAACAGCTCCCCTGGGCCCTTTTAGATTTCATTATTAACAATTTATCATGGTAGTAAAGGCAATGTACAGCTTTAAATAGATTTCCGTATCTTATTTATTAGCTAACTACACACTATGTAATCAGCAAAAATAGCATGGAACGCTTACGCCTGTGCTAGGAAAATTTCTTTTAACAGCTTTCTGCTAAGTATGCAGTTTGGAAGTTTCCCATTTTATTTCTGAAGCAACACGTACCTGAATGAGTTCAGCTTGGTGCCCCGTAGGGAGGGATTCATGTTCGGGAACTTCAGGCATCTGTAGTGTAAATGCATACATCTTTGCTAGACATCTGCATTCCCTTTATGCTTAGTGGGGAGAAACGGGCATTTCCAGGATGTGATTTATCTGATCCCAAGGGATAAATACACTAAAATAGTTAAATGGACCGTGACGCAAAACACTGTTTTCAGTGGTGGTAGATGCCTGCATTGTACGAGACCACAGTTAACTGAAATAAATCCAACCTGCAGACTTGTATTTGGAGTTGTGCTGTGTCTGTAGGAATAGTAGCTAATCTGTTTCCTGACAAGGTGTTTATACTATTCTTTAACTCTTTGGTCTCATATTGTTAAAACACACTGGGACCAGTGCATTCCCTGAAAGGCAAATACTTTGTGAGTTCCAGACTGAAAGTCAGTAGTTCCTATGGATTTCTGCAAATTTGTTGTGATGAGATGTATACAGGATCAGGTTCAGATGCACAGAGGTGATGTTTATGCATGTATGTGACCTGGAGTCTCTGTGATTTAAGTGCTTGCTCCTTTCCAACAGGTATAAATCAAATGAGGATTATGTCTACGTCAGAGGTCGTGGCCGAGGAAAGTACATTTGTGAGGAATGTGGAATTCGTTGCAAAAAGCCAAGCATGCTCAAGAAGCATATCCGCACTCATACTGATGTCCGGCCTTATGTGTGCAAGTTGTGCAATTTTGCCTTCAAAACTAAAGGTACTTGACCCTTTTTGCTGAACTCTTGCCACTTCCCAAACAGATCTTGAGCTGTTTTACCATCCGGGACCCAAGCACCCTTTGCAATCAAGGAGATAATTTTCCTTAGAACAAAATTACTGTGTTTATATGTACAGGACTTCATCAGAGAGGTTCTTCTGTTTAATTCACCCAGGATTTTGGATAGCTTCATTATGAGCTATAGGCTCTTGACTGGTCCATATATCTGCAGAGAAAAATGTAGTAGCATAAGAACCACCCTTACAAATAATACTTTCTGCCAAAAATGTTACATGGCGCAAATTTTAATTGCAGCAACACTTAAATGCTACCAGGATAATACTCTTGTTATGACATAATGTAGAAGCAGAGCATCAGCTGCTGAGGAAAACATGCCTTCACGGGCTTTA
The DNA here is from genome assembly GCA_009867235.2 of Psittacus erithacus. Lineage (NCBI taxonomy): Eukaryota > Metazoa > Chordata > Aves > Psittaciformes > Psittacidae > Psittacus > Psittacus erithacus. Next base: position 46,781 of record WYDI02013892.1, on the reverse strand, counting down.
CAGTGGGTCAGTTTCAAGTTTATAAATAATGTATGTCTCCCAGATGGGCCACTCCAGCCACTGTGGCATTAATTATGAATAGAGATCTGATAGCTTGTGTTCACATGTATTTATCAGCACAGAAAAAAGCTTCCATTTGTCACGCTGAGGCCACAGATAATTATATTCTTTGGAATCTGGATATGCGTTGCAACTATCTCCTTAAGAGAAAAAAAAAAAAAATCTTTTATTTTGGTAGCATTTCTTTGTAGCACAGCCCAAATGAGCCTTACATTCTCAGTTTCTTCACTTCCCTTTGGTAGAAAAGGGAAATGGATTCTGGTCCCAGTGCGGTGAACTTACTTGAAGAGGGAGAGAGGAAACTGAAGGAAATTTCTCCCAAGATCCCAGCGCAGCTTCATGGTTGTTTTGAGGATTGAGAATTGTAATAGTTTCCATGACTCCAGCGCTTCTTCCTCTGCCAAAGATGGGAATAGCTGACGGATGGTAGTAGACCCATCAACCTAATTTAAGATGAGAACTTTCATGGGGGCGTAGAGACAAAGGCAAGGAGCTGCTCATTTGTAGTCTCAATAGACCATTTGGTGAGCTGTTCTTGGATCATTGTTTACATTTGACATTGCTGGAGGAAAGGGTCTTGAGGAGGGACTTGAAGGAGGATTGTTGTTTTGCAGCTGTGTATAGAGAGGGCATTCCAGGCAGAAGAGATGGCATGGAAAGAAATATGAAATTGCTTGCTGAGACTGGCGTTTCTGGCAGAGAAGAAACAGGGAGGAGGTGGTATGCTATTGCACAAGAAGGGCATGAGTAGGAAGAGACTAAGTTAGCCTTCGAAGTACAAGAAGTGTTTAACTGATGGATTACTGCTCATGAGCAGTTGTCAGCCTCATGACTATTGTTGCTATTTTGCTAAGACCTTCAGAGGTACTTAGGTTTTCAGTGTACACCCTGAGCACTTAGCCATGCAAAGGCACCAGTGGCCAAGTTAGACTTTTCATGCAGTGCACAGGCACAATAAAAAACTCCTGTTGGGAAGAGAATTAATTTGAACTAGCTGAGACTGAAAGTCAGAGAAGAGCCTGGCTTGTGAGCTTCTAAGCACACCTCCACTGTCCAACAGAGTGGTGCAGTGTTCCTGCCCCCAGGTTGCACGTGTCCCCATGGTTGCATGCACCATGTGAGGATGCTGGCTGGAGTCCTGAAAGCTGGATAGAAACATTCACAGAGTGCTTTCCTTGAGCTAAGAAGCACCATGTCTTGGTAATGGGTTGGGTTTGCTTTTGCCACACTTTCTCTATTGGTGTTGCAAAAGTGCCCAAAGTGGCTTATCCATTAGAGCTATATTCTTATATCTCCAGCTTGTGCTCAATATTTTTTACCATGAAATGTCTCTTGGGGGCCAGTCTCAACCCAGTTTTCTTGTCTGTGAAAAAACAGACCAAGACAAGCACTCCAGAAAGTCAATAGTCTAGTGTTAGATTGCTCCCTCAGGGGAACGGGAGATCTGATTTCAAATCCCAGCTGTGTCTGGTTCAGATTCGTACCCCAAAGCAGGGAGCTGAACCTGGATTTTCCTCATCGCAGGTGAGTGCAGTAAGGACAGCTCCCCCAAGTTCAGAGATGACAGCTAGATGATAACTTGCAAAAGAAAGTCTCCCATAAATGTCTTTTTTTTGTAGGGTACTTTTCCTTCAAAGTGGTTTGAACATGCTGAACATTTGGAACCTACATATGAAGTAAATGGGACCTACATATGAAATAAATGGGAGAGCCTTTAGCTTGAAAGTACAACTGTGAAACTAGGAGTGTGAGCCCTGAATGGCTGGTGTGGATTGGATTTACTTTGATGCCCAGGCAGTCTGTACATATCACCAACACTGAGCCTGGGGATAGATAACATCAAAAAGAGGTTTTTAGCTTGCTGGGGTGTCTAAACGTCATGTGGAAAATTGGAGAGATGCCTATATACCTCTCAGGCCCTGAGTTTTAAGTTTATTTGACTTTTTTTTTTAATACAAAAACCCACTCTCATTAAAACAGGCTCTGAGGGCAATGGGCTGGATGAGTCAGCCCTGTCTGTTGGGGTTTTTTCTTAAACTAAAACCCCCCATCTGCAGCATAACGAAGTTAAGATACACCAAAACCTGACTTGGAGAGTGATCTTTGCTGTTGTCCGTTAATTAGATTAATCTCTGACCCATAGGAAATCTGACAAAACATATGAAGTCTAAAGCGCACATGAAAAAATGCCTGGAGCTTGGAGTATCAATGACATCCGTAGATGATGCTGAAACTGAAGAAGCAGGTATGTCAGAATGATTTAATTTTAGTTGGAATGGCCTCTGGAGTATGCAAATAACTCACTGCACTTTACCACAGTGGATGGCATGGGAAAATATATTAAGAGTATTTGGGGTATTTTTTAATTAAGAGGCATATTTTTAATAAACAGGAAGTATAAAAAAATAATTTTGATCCATTTGTCTGAATTCCATTTTTTATTAAGATGCATGAGGAGGAGCTAGAAATATAAGTATGATCTGTCATCTTCTGTCTCATACAAAGTTCCCAGTCTTTTTGATTTAGATAGGAAAGGTGGCAACTTTAAGTGAATTTGCAAGATGGGGTAGGGTGAATTTGCTCTTTATACTTCAAGTATAAATTATAAAGTTATTACCACGAAAAATTATGGTTTGAGACTATGAAGAATGGCTTTATGCAGCCATCCCAGATGAAAAGCATCCAGCGATGCAGTGGATGTGCTGGGTGGGGAATGAATGTGGTGGAAGGTGTAAGAGGTGGGGTATGTGCTCACCATTCTGACTTGCTGTGGCTGTTTCAGAAAACATGGAGGACATGCAGCAGGAGGCAGAGAAGAGTAGCAACCTGGCAGGCCTGTCAGCAGAGCACCAGTTTTCTGACGCAGAGGAGTCAGACGGTGAGGATGGCGACGACAATGATGATGATGATGAAGATGAGGATGATTTTGATGATACTCAGGGAGACTCAACACCAAAAACCAGATCAAGAAGCACCAGCCCGCAGCCCCCTCGGTTCTCCTCCCTGTCAGTGAACTCAGCTGGGGCATCACAGGGGGCTTCCCCTGAGGGCTCCCTTCCTGTGGGACACTCCTCCCTCATCAGTTATTTGGTCACCTTACCTAGCATTCAGGTTACTCAGCTTATAACACCAAGCGACTCCTGTGAAGACTCACAGATGACAGAGTATCAGAGGTTTTTCCAGAGTAAGAGTACCGATTCAGAGCCCGATAAAGACAGGTTAGACATACCTAGCTGCATGGAAGAGGATTACGTGGTTTCATTAGACCCCAGTTCATCTCCGAGGGACCTCTCACCTTCCAGTCAACAGTCATCACCCAGCTATGATTCTTCACCGTATAGAGATAACTCACCAAAGAGGTATTTAATGCCAAAAGGGGATTTGTCACCCAGAAGGCATCTGTCACCCCGAAGAGATATTTCACCCATGAGGCACCTTTCCCCACGGAAGGAGGCTGTGCTGAGGAGAGAGTTATCACCAAGACGGGACATGTCACCAAGACGTCACTTGTCACCAAGGAGACCAATGTCACCAGGGAAAGATGCATCTGCTCGAAGAGATTTATCTCCTAGGCGAGAGAGGAGATACATGGCCTCTGTTAGAGCAGCGTCTCCACGGAGGGGCTTATACCATAATCCAGCATTGTCCATGGGTCAATATTTACAGTCTGAATCTTTTCCAGTGGGGCATTCAGTAAGTATGAGAGAATATTTTCACTCCTGTTGTCAGAAACAGTACACTTTCCTTAACTTGTGCACAGCATTTTCAGGTTTTTAGAAGAAGAAGGCATAAGCTTTGAGCCATGGTAGGATGTCCTGGAACAAATACAACAAATCTGGAATATACAGGGACCACATCAGGCTGTTGATTCGGTTAGATGCAATAGAGTCTGTGTAAGCGTTAAATCTTCACTTGGTTCAAACCTGAGTAGCTCCATTACCTTCAAGGAAATTAGGCTGGCTTACCTGAATTGCCCCATCTTTATTATATTTATTATATATATTGTATTGTATTATATTATATTATATTAATTTTAAATGGTCCAGGAAGGTTACATGACATCTGGGGCTTGTTTCTTCACTGTAAAGCTTTTTACTTCTCAGACTGTCAGATGGGATCAAGCCCAGATCAGGGCTTAAGGCCCTGATACTGCAGTATAGTGCCCATCACTGAGAATTGTTTAATGTAATAAAAATCTAAAATAAATGGAACCTCTGGGAAAACCGGGTGCCCATCGAAATCAGGATCTGGAGTTTAAAGGATAGTATTGTGTAAGGGCACAGGAGCAGGCAGCTGTCTGCCCCGCAGAAAATGCTATCACAAACTGTCCCTGTTTCAGCAGGGACTCAACTGGGTGGAAAAGGAAATATGCAAAACTTGCACAGCTGCTGTCTGTGCTGTTCCCTTTTGGTAAATCAGCCCCCTGAAACTGCCGTCTTGACACTTTTGACTGGTCCTAGCATTCACAAAATACTCTCTCCACAAATAGAATTGGTCTTCAGAGTTAAGGAGTGGTCTCACTGTATATTATTTAGTTAGTTGTTTATTTAGTATGCTCCCCTCACCATGTTTGATGTTGCTGCTGCTCTCTCACTCCCTGCCTCGTCACCCTGTACGTGTGGGTTCAATACAGGCAAGCTGCGAAAGGCTCACACTGCCTCAGGACTCCTGCCTCCCTGCTCTCCTCCTGGCAGGGCTCTCTTATCCCTGCTTCTCCATTGACAGTCTTCTTGGCTCTTTGTGTAGTCTTTGTAGTACTTCTCAGAAACAAGATGCTACCAGCATGGAATATCCAGAAGCAGCTTCCAGCTTTTCAGGAGGAAAAGGGAAGGCTGCAATGTAAGCAGCCGTATGTGTAGATAGTCTCCCACATCTTGGACGTGGGCCCATGACCTAGTGAGTTGTTGGAGAGAGTAGCAGAGAGGGGTGACTGACTAAGTGGCCCTTGAGGAAGGGCATGCTGAAACCCTGCTGCACTCTCATAGGGATGATCACTGCATAACAGAGAGGATACAGATCCCGCCAGCAGTTCTGCCAACAGAGTAAGGAAGTACAACAGAGGATAAAGAGCCACCAGTTTGACAGTCATGATGTCTTAGTATCAAATGGAAGGGATTACGTGAGATGCTACTGCTGACGTTGTGCAGGGATTCCCAGTTCCTAATGTCCGCATTACACATTTCCACTGGTATCCTGTAGTAGAGATTTTGGATGTGTCATGATGCTGGCAAAAGGGTATGTAACAGTCACCCTTGGCCATCTGACAGTTCGTGCTGTAATGTTTGCCTTGTGTGTTATACACACCTTCCAGCAAGGCATTTAACACTTTGTAAGGACTCTTTTAGCACCCTTAGCTCCTTCTGTGGAAAGTCCACCGTGCCAGATGGGCTTTTAACACTTGATTTTGAGGTTGGATCAGCCATGTGGCAGTGAAAAACTCAATGTAAAAATCATTTGGCCTACAGAAAGTGTAGAATTCCAGACCTCAGTACAGCCACCTGAATACAGACAATCACTGTAAGTGGAGCCCAAGCAAATTTAAATGAGGAAATGACAAGTGAGGATGATTGCCCATCTTAACAAATGACTGCAAGGAAGGAAAGACTTATTCCTCACCTCTTGATGCCTTTCTAAGAAGACATACTTTAGCCCAACAGTAGTTGAGTTTAGGTTAAACACAAGTTATTATACATAGTATGTGGGAAGACAAATAACACCCAAGCTTGCTATAAATGAAAGCTGTCAGAGAAGAAAAAAGGAATAAAAGCTGTTTTTCACTTTCAGAGAAGTGAAATCCAGCAAATCAGAACATGATTAGCAACTGCATCAGTGATGCATGGGCCAGCTTAACGTCCTGCTTCCTCTTTCAGAGCTGTATTGTGTTCCTAGTCCTTGCAGGAATGAGAGTGGTTTTGTGCTTCTGGTGTCCGCAGTTCCCAGAAGAGGCCAGTTTTCTTTCTTCTCCACTGAAATCAATGTGTTTGTTCTAGTTACTTTGGCCAGTGCTGATGTAGTTCCCCTTCATGGTGTTTCCCCCTTGAATGTTCATGAGCTTTGGTGGTCTTGTGCAAAGAGCTTGTAAAGTGCTCCAGCATTGAAAGTACCACATAGAAAGCAGTTGAAATAATTTCTTCAGGAAGTGGAAAAGAGCATGGGGAAAGTAGCTGGTTTTGTTGGTTATACAAAAATACAGAAAAACATACCTCTTTTTCTTCAGCAGTTAATGACAGGATGCACTCTTGCAACAGGATACTCTCTGCAAAGTAGCCTGAGGCTCTGGTTGACGCTGGTGCACACTTGGCTTTGGCAAGTTAAATTAGCATCTTTAAAACTCTCTAAATACTGCTCTCTAGATACATTCATGATCTTCTCATCTGTCAATGTTAGAGGTTTTTTGCCTTTCTGAGGAGGCTGGTGCCATTACTGAAGGGCTCTGATTCTTCTCGCCAGTCATTTTATGCCAGTCCTGAGAAAAGAAGAGATGGGAAGGCTGCTTTTGAATTCTGCACCATGAATGCCTTTCTGTTACCATTTTAGTTTAGATCAGGCATGTCTCTTGTCACATTTGTGGTGCTTTGACCCACATTGCAGACCAGTCTTGGAGTAAGTGACCTAGATTATTTTCAGCTGAAATTAAATGGGAAAGTGTGCTCCAGGAATGCAGCAGGTGCACTTAAATTTAAAGTAGGTATTCAAGGGAGTGAGAAGAGACCATGTCAGGTTGGTCCAAAGCAGCATTCCCTTCCAACCCCGCAACATGTGTATTGTTAACCTGGTATCCAGCACCAACAGTTTTACTCTGTTCCTGCTTGTCCCCACTCCTAGTGCACCCTGCTGCTTCCTAGCATGGACCAAGAGCTTTTGCCTGTTCTTCCAGTCCCAGAGCTAGACAAAATGAGTCTTTGAATATATCTTGCTGTGAGCAGTACAACCTTGTCTGTAGGAGGTAGCTTCTAGGACGTAGTCCATTTTAGCTTGTGCTGCTGTTGCACCTCTCATTTGTTTTGAAGTCTGAAATATTCAGGAGAGATGAAGGGCACCTCTATATCCACTTGAAAGTTGATAGTACTTAAGGTCCTTTGATCATCCCAGACATAAGGATATTAAATCCCTTCCCAAGCACTCAGTAGTTTATCATCTTGAGTGAAATGCATTCCTGTACGGAAAGCCAGTGTAAAACTCTTAAAGTCCAGGTGAACTGTAAATAGGTCCACTGGTGTATGTGGGCTGTGGTGGTGCATTCTTAGGACTGAAGATTGAGCTGATCCTGAAGCTGAAGTCCACATATATTTATAGTCGTTACGTCAGTAATATGCAGAATTATTGAATTTCACAATAGAGTTCAACATTTTCTGGTTTTTAACCTTAAAAAGCCTTAATTACATTATGATGTGATAATCAAAGAGGTTGTTTTGCACCCGCCATCTTTTTGTAGGCTTTGGTCTGGGACTGCCAGGAGGACATCCGTGAAGTTTGCTTGGCTTTGAAAAGCAATCTTCCTCTTAATTCCCCATGGCCTGTTTTGGGTCATGTACCAGATACAGGGTAAACCTACCTCATCGCTGAGACCTTTGGAGCTGGATATAGCTTTGCTCAGGGGTGTGATGTGGTAGTCTGGCCTTATGACCAGGTCAGAGAGTTTAGTGAAAAGCTGTTGCAGAATATAGTTGCTTGGGATATTGTATGTCACCTGGAGTTGGAGGGAAATAGGCTAAATTGCAACAAATGAGAATGCATAGCAAACAAACTATATTCCTGTCACCTGACAGAGTAGCTTGTCTCACTGCCCTGGCAGCAACCCATTCTGACTGCACTGCAAAAAGATACTGTGACTTTCTGCACTGTGCTCAGTTGTGGGGTCTAATACTCACCCTGTCAACAGAATAAAATCTTTGGATTTTCAGGATGTTTGTTAAAAATAGGCAACTCCTCTAATATTCACTCTTTCCCCGTAAATATATATATGTGTGTCTGCTTGTAGGTATAAAAGTGCTAGCTGTTGGTAAAGGAAATAAAAACAGGGCAAGAGATATGAACAGTTATTATTGCCTGTAACCATTTATGTTGGCCATTTCCAAACTCATCTGCCAGAGCTAGAGAAAGATAATCCGACATGTGCTTAGGCAGGCTTGGAAGGCATCCAGTGGGCATGTACACACTGTCACTGTCTATGTGAAAATTAGGCATATGAGACATATATTGGATGATACTGCTGATCTTGAGGCATGTGGCAGTTCCTATCATATTAGCCACCTATATCCAGCAAGGACAGACTGTTTTCCTGTTCCCTTTTGAAACTGTGGCAGGGTATAACACCAAGTGAGTGTCTTCCTCAGTCAGAGATTTTTGTGTGACTAAGTTTGTTCTTTGATGAGTTGTGCTCTCTGTTGTTTTTTTTTTGGTTGCTTTTGCTCTATTTCCCTTAACCCAATTTCACATCAGATGCAATAGTGATAAATGTCATGGCTTAGGAAATAGCCGAGAGGACAGTATGACTAAGAAACGGCTTGACAGACCAAAGATGGGGAAAAAAAGGGGGGCAAGCAGCTGTGCAGAGGTGAGGTTAGTGGCAGGAAGGACTGACAGGGTAGGTGAACTATGTCTTGTGGCTTGGCAGCTGCAGTTTATTCTGTAAATTTTTCCCCATTCAGCTGTATAATGTGCTGTCACTGTGCTTTCTTATGGCAGTTTCTCTTTTATGAGACTCAAGTGTCTCACTTTCTGAATAGGACAATTCCCAACATAGATTAGCCCCTGAATAATAGCATCTCTTAAGTTTGAGTCTGATGATTATGGGTCACCCTTCCTGTCTCAGCATTGATTTATATCAAACCAGACAAAGCATCTGAGCACAGTGAGATTGAGCCCCTGGGTAGCACAGAAACTGAATCTTTAATTGCCCCCTAAACCAGTTCCCCAGGATAGGGTCAAGAGGTTGCTTAATGCCTGGAGAGCTAGGATTTCCCAGCAGTGAAGTGCTGCCACTTAAATGCGTTGGCACTTAGCAGGGCAGTCCTCAGGCTGCCACACCAAGTCTGTGGTCGCAGTGCAGCTGTGGGGCAATTGATAGGTGTCTGGACAATTTGCAGAGCAGAGATAAGCATTTTCATTCATTTAATTTCCTGTGGGAGTCCCTGAGAGTTATGTGGCCAAATCCCACACATAATTATGAAGAAGTCATCCTGAACTTCTGTCATCGTTATTCCTCTGGTCAGCAATAAATGATACTTATTCATCGGATGGAAAACAAATTTTAAAAGTTAAGAATGAAAAAAAGAGGAACCCAAAAGCCCAAGGCATATTTAATACTGGGTGGAGATGGAGCTATTTGTTCTTCCAAGGCAGGAACTAATGGGAAGGCACTGAGAATGTCAGTACTGTGAGACTGGTTTTTATTAGCCATCGCAAAATCCCTCATTCTTCTCAGTCCCATTATGAGTGGTGAATCTCCCTGCCACAGAACCATCATTTTCACTCACGGCTTATGTCTGTGCTTTTGTTATCACTTATTGTTTACATTACAGATAGGCCAGAATGGTGCTCCATTGTCATAATGGTATTGTCATAATTGGTCCTGAACTCCCATGGAAATGTCCATCCCCTTTCGTCAAGGATTGGATAAAGCTCTTGGGGAGCAAGTGCCTTCTCTGGAGCTGCAGAACAGGGTCTCTTAGCAGGCAGAAAGTACATGCGTGCAGTCAGATTTTTCCCATACTGCTCAGAAGCAGTGGTGAGCAGGGAGTGTTTGGATGTGTATTTCTCTGCAACAAGGTCTTGATACCCAGTGTGGACTGCCAATGCCAGCACAGTTTGCAAAGTCCTCTAAAAGAGAGGGCCAGGTGGATCTCCTGGTCAAATTTCTCCTGGGGAATGAAACTCTATCTACTCCAAATTCTCTCTGCAGTTTCAGTTGAATATAATGCTCTTCACTTCCTGACCTAAATTGCTGCATTGTATTGCTGAACACTTAACTAGCTGCTGCCGTTCACCTCAGAGGTATGAGCCCTGTGGGGCTGAGCTGAGCAAAACCACCTCTGTTTTTTGGATAAGCAATTAGTGGAGTTTTTCAAATGCTTTGGGATCTATCTGGATGAAAGGTGCTGCATGAATGGGAGGCTGTGTTAGACAGGAAAGCAGATAGGTGGTTTGGCAGCTGGACAGGAACTTTGCTAGTAGTAGTGCTGACATTTCTTTTGTTTTTTTTCTGGTTACAGAGACGGGGGTTGTCTCAGGGGCCTTACTTCAATGTATATGGAGAAAAAGGAGGCATGGAGCACCGCAGGTCTAGCCAGTTCCCCGAAGGTCCGAGTGACTACGTCTTCAGTCATCTTCCACTACACTCCCAGCAACAGATCCGAGCACCCATCCCCATGATGCCTATTGGTGGTATCCAGATGGTCCATTCAGTACCAGTGGCCCTTTCAGGTTTACATTCTCCGTCCACTCTGGCCCTGCAGAGGGAGGGCTCTGAGGAAAAGCAAAGAGGAACTGCGGAAATCCTTACAAAAGAATCGTATAGTATTTCTAAGCACCATGAGAAACGTACCTCTCCGCACAGCTTGCACCTCGCAGCTCCCTCCAGCACGCCCTCCTCTTCGCTGCTGTTGCTGGCTCAGAGCACGTCAGAGGACAGTGTTGTAGCTACTGAGAGGGAGCAGGAGGAGAACATACAGACTTGTACAAAAGCCATAGCCTCTCTGCGAATCGCCACAGAAGAAGCCGTTCTGCATGGGGCGGAGCAGCTGCAGAGGCCTTCTGAGCCTCACCAGAAACCCTTAGAAAGTGCACATTTTAGCATTAAACACTTTAGTGGATCTGAGCCGGGCCAGCCCTGTGCCTCAGCCACCCATCCTGACTTGCACGGTGATGAACAGGACAGTTTTGGTACATCACAGACTGCTTTAGCACATCCCACCTTTTGCAGCAAGAGAATTGTGGACGTCCGGCAGTTGGGCTTTCACAGCAGGAGCGATCCCCCATCAAGCACACAGGAAAGAAAAGAGCTGTCATCTGAGAAGAGCAAGCCGCATTGATCTGAGATGCATGGAGACTTTCACCCATACATTTACCCCACTTCCTTCTTTTTTTTTTTTTCTAGAGATAGAAAAAGTATTCAACTTTACAGCATGCCTGTTCTAAGTTACAGTAGTTTGCTATTATATATACTTTTGTTATATCAAAAGAATTAGATAAAATAACAAGTCATCATGAGCCTGACCAAAACTAAATTTGAAATTCTTATTGGGTCTGGTACTTTTAAATTGTACAGATGTTTGTGCCTTTTCTTTACTTTGCTTATATTCTTATAAGCATTTTTTTAGCAGTAATTTGTACATATTTTAGAATTTGTGTATCTGCTTTGTAATAAATGTAATTTCTTTCCTTTTTTGGACACTTGGATCTAAATGATGTAAAGCAAAACAGCATCAATATATGTGAGGTTGCACTAAAACATATTTTTATATGATTAAAACTGAACAGCTTTTATGTACAGCTCTGATTCTGTAATACTAATATTTATTTACTTTGTTTCATAAATTGTAAATTTTTTTCTTAATGTTGTGGATTGCTTTTCTATGTGAAGCATGGGATTTACTGTTGCGTAATTAGAACAAAATGTATATTGTAAAACAAGATATTTAAACTAGAGTATCTTATCTTATTCTGCACTTATGCATTAGTTAAAAAAAAAGGATAAAGGATGTATCAGTCAGTTCTTAACTCTTGTAATTTTTTTTTGTCTCGTTTGCCGGATTGACTATAACTTAAGTGCTGATTGTGATTTTAAACTGATAGTACCGTAAAGCATTAAAGTAAAAACAATGTGCTATTGTGAGTTTTTTCAAAGCTTTATAAAACAGTTATATTAAAAGTATTTGGTCTTATGTGAACATGTTGATCTATATATTCCTTTAAAAAGCTATGGGAAAACATTCCACCCCATGTAAATATGTGCATCACTGGTGCTGTCTGTGTAACTCACCGGGACAGGCAAGGTTTGCTGTGCTGCCAGGCACAGGGCTGGGGCACCGCTGGCTGCCAGGAGAAAGAATCCAGCAGTGGGGTGGCGAGGCCCATATGGCCACACGGGGCTGGGCGAGGAGCCGGCCCGCTGGCTGGACAAGAGGCATCCCGCCGAGCCCCGGCAGTCCCCTGCTTGCTGGGGCTGACCATGGGGAGTAGCTGTCATTCAGAGATGCCCTGAAGTGTCAGAGAGGGGTTGGAGCGAGGAGAAAAGGTGTTTCCTTGCACTTGAACACCGCAGCTGGTCACTCCCTACAGCGGTACCTGAGTCAGCTTCAAGGGAGGATCCCGTCCTATCCCACTGATGGAGGACCGTGGCCCTGCTGGTGAGGCAGAGAGCTCCACCACCCCGTCTCTTGAAGGAGTGGAATTCATGGGCAGGGAAGTCACAGTCTTCCAGAGCAGGGTGTCCATCTGGGTTGGGCTTGCTCCAGGGGAAAGTCAGGAGGAGCCCAGGCTTGTTTTTGAACACGTGTGGTGGGTTACCACTACCACCAGCAGCATGTGTGCGTACAGGCACGCACACGCACTCAGACACACGCACACGGAGATGAAAGAAAGCAACGACCTGGATTATATTTTGTGCTATTTAGTGGATTATAAATCTGTGAAACCAAGTTTGTATATTGACTTACAATACATTTAAGGAGTGTTCTTTAAAAAGAAATAAATATACAGTTACGTGCATGAGGTGTCTAGTCTTCATGTGTTCTTTGAGTTTTCCAAGTTTATTGGCCTTCCAGTATATTGTCGGAACCTTTTTATTCCTAAGTGTTGCTTTCCTGCACAAAGAGCGCCCTTAAGAATGTGGGCAGTAGCAAAAACTTTGAATCCGATTTTGTCCTCCTCAGATATTACCAAACTAAACCAGTTTGTTTCTTCAATAATACCATGTGGGGGCAGAACCACAGCTGGTATGTTGTCATAACTCTAGCACAATGGCATATGACTAGTGTAATACCATAGTGGATGGTGACTGCTTCTAACCATTAAAGGTTAGTTTCTCATATACATTGCAGTGTTGCTACCTTTATTTCAGATCATTATAGTAACCTTGCCAAGATAAGTATCTGACAGAGGACTGGCTCATCTCAGGCTGGGGAGAGGAGAAGCAGTATATGTAGTTGGAGGGCAGCTGCTTGTTGGATCCATAAAAAAAAGAGAAGTCATTTATACATTTTAAATAAATAAGCCTTATATGGTAAAAGCTTGTCTCTTCTCCTTGGCTGCCTGGATGTATTGAGAACAGAATGCTCTGCACAATGATCAGCTAATCAGGTAATCACAGATATTTTATTAAAAGGGAATCAAGCAACCCCTGATGGTAAATGCTCTATTAACATTGCCTTTATAAGCAACCCCCTTACAATGGGAGTTATCTTTGGCTTGTTTGATTATTTCAATTTGCAGCCGCAATTTGCCATCCACTTTTTCAGCCTTAGGGCACTATTCTTTTTTTTTTAATAATCATTGAGCAAGTATCACTGAAATTGCATGTAATACTTTTGGGTTACAATGGAGCAACCCTAAGGAGGTTCCAGGTACTTACTTACAAATGTAATTGTATTTTCTTAATGAGTTCATGTTTATACAGTGCTGTGAAAAAAAGCATATCCTCATACAAGACCTAGGCATCAATAATGACCACTTTTCATGCTTTGGGAAGGGTGTGGAGGAGGAAGGCAAACACATCTCACAAAATCCTCCCAGGCATGAGCAGTTTTTGGATCCAACATAGCAGCTACAGCAACCAGGACCTGGGAGGGCAGGGGGGCAGCTAATTTCCTGAGCTCTCTGCCTGCTCTTCCCAGTGCAGCCTGCCCAGAGCCATCAGCTGTAGTGACGGCATGGGGCTGTGTTCATGCTGAGCTGACGCTCTGTATGTGCCTCAAGCCTATGGGCTATGTGAATGTAGCTGCATGGCTCCTGGATGGAGCTGTTGTTCTCTGAGGGTGATGGGGAGTTCTTCCAGAATATGTGGTGCAGTGAGTGCACATAGGTCTGATGGGATTAAGAAGAGTTAACTCGGGTCTCTGATGTAAAAGTAATGCGTTTTTAAAAGGGATGAAAGGAAGAGATTTAACAGGCACTCTAGAAAACTGCAGCATCAAACGAGAGTTTTTATATGCAGTGTGCTATAGAATTTCTAAGTCAGGAATATAATTACCTATTATATTGTTCAAGGAGGTTATAATTTTCTATGAAGATCCATATGTCTTTTCTGTAAAGCACAAGGGAAATACAGATGCTCTGGCAAGCTTTCTTTATTCCCTTCTCACAGAATACTGTCACCAGAGTCACTTCAGGATTTATTTGCGTCAGCAAAACAGCAAGCATGTTGATCTCATATAACTGCCTGCACAATCTTCTTACGAAGCTTTAGATTCTGACTCAGGGTAGTAACTCCTTCGCATGTTAAATACCTTTATGTGGACTTCCCTGCTGCAGGACGCACTGCCCGCAGTGGATAAGAAATAGCACCAGTAAAGGACATCATTAGCTGTAACAGACCCAAATGGAGTCAAGTGACTTAAACACAAAAATTTCAGCCCAAGAATTCTGCAGTGGGCTCCTGTTTAGCCCCAGTGGCACTTAGAATTACAAGATGCCTTTTTTGTGTTGAGGCCGTCTCCTGCTTTTGGGCACGATCTGAACTTCTCTCCTTGTTGCGGCTTTATATCTTTTTGCCTCCCAACCTGACCTGGACACCAGAAACTATGTATTTCTTAGCCTAGATCCTCAAGGGGACCCACCCTGCCAAGTGGATCATTGAAAATACCTGACATGTGATGAAATATGCCTCCCTGTTGATTTATAATTCTAGCAAGTACTGTCACCACCTCTTAACAGATTAGCCTAATGACTTAGTCCCCCTCCCTGTTTATCTAATGAAACCTCCTACACCTGTGTTAAAACTGGCTAGATCAACATCTCCAGTCTTCTAGGAGGGGCCCTAAGTACACAATGAGGGGTAGAAGAGTCTTTTCTTTCCTACTGAAGTTCTGCTACTGTGAAGCAAAAAACTCAAGATGCACTGGATCACCAAGATTGTAGCCTATTGTCCCCAAGAAGAAAAGATGTTTGGATGTGCCCTGCTTAGTAGCGAGAGGGCCATCTGGAAGGCCAGTGAGTAGAGTGGTGTGACAGAGACTTTGAGGGACAAGGACTGAGCTCAAGCACTGTCCTGCCTTTGACAGCTTGGAGCGCGTGGTTTTAAACATGCTTCCTACATAGGATCCAGCTCCTTTCTGAGGTGGCTGACTCTCCCATGTTGAAGGAGGAGGGCCAGGTGACAAGATTTGCCATTGTGGGTTTCAGAGTGAAGACCAAGCCCCGAAAGTTAGGTGCTGCAGTGCCTGAATACATTGTTGGGTTTTGCCCTAAAGAGCTCAGGAAGAACAAGCCTTATTGATTTATTCCATAGCACAGTAGAACAAGTCAATGGGAGTTATCCTTTTAAGTCATTTAGCCACCCCTGAAAATCCCAATCAATATTCTCTAAAGAATGTCCTTAAAGTAAATCCAGGATATCCAATGCAAAACCTGCACAGCGCATCATATATTTAAGTCTGGCCTCTATTTCTTTTTCTTTTTTGAAGTTAAATTCTCTGCATGAAAAAAATCATCAGTCTGTATACTAATTGAGTTTATTACTATAATGATGTCCTTGTGCCCTTTTCTCATACAAAGGTTACATATCCTAAACACAGACCTGAACATCCACTTACAGTTTAAGACACAGTTTAAGATGAAAGTGCTGTATAGTTTGACTTGTCCTGCAATTATTCTTGGGGACTTTGCATATGCTACATCCTCCACATGTGTCTGTGCTATCTTTAATGTATTCCTGCTTTTAGCTGGATTTGGTACTACTGATAGCACCAGGAGTGTGGGAAACAGCTTTCTCTGTGGAACACTTGGCTTTTGCCCCTGTGTGATGCCTACATGAGCCATAATAAGCTGATTTCTTGTTTGTACATAAGTCTTTTCCAAATGGTGGTGCTTGATGAGGAAAACTCTTTTAAATTAAGAGTTTCTTTAATTTGTGAGTATAGAGGTAACCTGTATATACTGTTCATATGTGTAGGGAACTTTATTAGGAATGTGACTGAATTTAAGCGAAAGAGAAGTGTCTCTGTCTACAAAATAATCTTAATCTGGAGCACTGTGGAAGTAGAGCTGGATTAAACTCATCCATGGGAGCAGGCCCCTGCTAGACCATAAACCATCGGTATCTCCATAAAGGATGAATTGGCATTCAGGGACTGCTGGCTCTCCATTCTGGCAAGTGGCAGCACACAGTGCCCTGGTGTCATCTTCCCTGCAGCTTTAAGAAACACAAGGGCCTCCTATTGCTCTGTGCATTGCTGTATATTGAAAAATATACAAGCAAGCTTTGCACCTAATGCAATCAAGCCAGCTTCAGTGGTGCCAGTGCACCTTTGCTGTTGAGCAGCAAAGGGCCTCCGGGAGCCTAGCACCTCTGAGGTCTATTCAAGCATACAAGTAGCCTTCAAGATCTTGGCTGTTTATAGGCTGGACTGCAGGCTGATGGGAGCAGTGGTAGAAGAAAACAACAGTTTTTTTGAAAACCAGTAAAAAATTTCTGCTCTAGTGAGTTTCTCTGCTTTTCTGCATTGTATGAATATTGATTCCGAAGCTGACGTGATGAGGGGAGCTTGATTAGGAGCAGGCTTAATCAAAACCAAAACAATATTAGCACATAAACTGCCTTTTTGCATTCTTTCCTCATGAGTGACATCTCTTAACTGACAGGAGTATTGCTAAGCAAAGCATCCAGGATGAATATGCATGGCGGTGCACAGCTCCATGAATGCCCAGCAAGGTGGAGAAAACCAGTAGAGGCAGATCCGGCTCCGTACTGGAGAACAGCATTTCCTTTCCCTCTCCCCTGCCAGGATATAAGAGGCTGACACCATGCCATAGAAACTAATGGAGTTTCCACATTCACTTTAACAGCAGGAGATGCAGTCTCTGAAGGCTTGTTTCCATGAGGTGATAAGAAACCTCGCTGCTAAAGTTGCAGAGATGTCGGAGTACTTGGCATTTTGCCTTTTCAACTTCTTTCATTCCCATCTGCTCCTAGAGAAGCGAAGGTCTTTGCCTGGTTCAGCGGCACTCTGCTGGTGCAGGGGGGCCATAGGGGGCAGCTCCAGGCCATAGAAGAAGCTGATCCCTGAATATTCTCAGTACTGGTGTAAATGCCCTGAATCCTCTGGGCGTATTAGCACTGGCCCTCTAAACAGTGGCATTGTATATTCTGCAAGGCAAATGAAGGCTTGGGGGAGGACCCGTGTGCTTATTCTCCTCAATGGACATGCACTCGTAATCTCCAAAGGGTTACTGAGGAAGAGTTACTATTTGAAAAGCCAGTCTTTTTGAAGAGCTGGACTCTTGGGCTGAGGCACTTACATGAAGTGGTCAGGAGTTTTTGAAAGTGCTGAGCACTTGTTCTCACTAGAAACTGCTGGATTCTGGGCATATTGTGAAAATCTGGCCCTTGAAAACTTCTTAATGACTAACTTAATGATGCCTGGCACTTCACTTCCATTTGTTGTTTCTTGCAGTCTTTCTTCCCTCCACAACATCCATATTTAGCCAGAAAGATAGAAGGAAAAAAGCAAATGGGTGAAACAATAAGCAAACATTTATGGCTGAAAGATCCTGTTCCTTTTTACTGCCAGGAAAAATGAAAATGATAAAGTGGAGGTTTTGACCAGTTTTGTGACAAAGATTTTCCTCTCTGTTTCATATTTGTTGATGCCATTTTAACTCATGGGACTGGCACAGGGAGCCTGTGCTCTCTGTATATTGGACTCAAATCTTTCAGGAGTTTTCTTTGGATACTCAGTAGAGAGAGGGGCTTTTAACTTTGGGGAAAATAAAAGGCATGTTGTACTGCAGGCAGCAGTCTTTCTCTGGCAGAAGATGAGCTAAATAGTTTAATAGTTTTTTCCATCTGTATTTCCTCTGGCCCTACTGTGAGCAGAAGGGATTCAGATCCAGCTGATCTGTCAGGGTGGGGGGTGATTGGGTGATATTATAAGCTGAGCCCTGCTGCCTGCTACATCAATTAACACAGGCAGCAGGAAGAAGCTGAGGGGGATAACACCCCCGTGGTGTTACCCCTGCTCTGCGGGATCCTGTGAAACATTTTTGCTGGCTCTCTGCAGAGCTGGATCTTTGCCAGGCTGTGAGAGCAAAGGATCAGCCACTGTCTAGAGCGTTGCCCTGCGCTAACCCGCTGGATTTCCATGCAGAAATCCAAGTGAGAGTTAATGCTGCTTTAACCAGCCTAAGCCTTGGCTGGGTTTGCTCTCTGCTGCTGTGCAGCCATGTGTTGCCTTGGCCGTTGCCAGGAAAGACACTCATGGGGCAGCACTGGCTGCGGTGCTCAGGGTCTCAGCCTGGTGGAATAGGGTAGAGGGACTGGGGTGGGCTTCAGTCCTGGGGGATGCACAGCTCAAGGCTGCCCTGGCCAGTCAGCGTCCCGCGAGCTCCCAAAAAGTACTTGGAAATTCTGTATCCTGGAGCTTGCAAAGTTTCCTGGCTCCTGCAGTCTGATTTTCCAGGAAAGGGGACAAGCTAAACCCTCCAATGGTTCAGTTTGCTGTTTTTCTTAAAGCATTCAAAATAACGCTAACGGTGTCAACCCTTACCCCTCCCTGGGGGAACAGGAGACAGGAGCCAAAAATGTGTTGTCACAGTGATCATTACCTGAGAATTTAATTACATTAAAAAAGCCATGAAGAAGAAAGTGTCTGACTGTTTTAAGTAGGTAGAATAGAGTCTCTTCTCCCCCTCCCAACTTTGGCCTGGTAGTTTCAGAAACGCCAGTAGTGACGATGATTTAGTCATCTGTATTCTGTGGGCTTTAATGGGATGCCAGCTCCTGATTTTGTACACAGGTTTCTTGATAGACTGCCTATTTCAGCAGAAATTACTGTTGTCAGCTTGATTTTCAGGGTGTTAAAATCACTGGTGTCATATGGTGGGTTGACCCTGGCTAGACACCAGGTGCCCACCAGAGCTACTCTACCACTCACCTCCTCAACTGGACAGTGGAGAGAAAATATAAAGAGAGGCTCCTGGGCCATGATAAGGACAGGGAGAGATCACTCACCAACTATCATCATGAGCAAAACAGACTCAAGTTGGGGAAAATAGTTTAATTTATTACCAACCAAATCAAAGTAGAATAGCGAGAAACCAAATCTTAAAAACACCTTGACCCATCCCTTTCTTCTTCCCAGGCTTAACATTACTCTTGAGTTCTCTATCAAAGAGAATTCTCCGCAAACTTCTCCAACATGAGTCCTTCCCATGGGCTGCAGTTCTTCATGAGCTGCTGCAGCGTGGGCCCCTTCCATGGGGTTCATCCTTCAGGAACAGACTGTTCCAGCATGGGTCCCTTCCATGGGGTTCATCCTTCAGGAACAGACTGTTCCAGCATGGGTCCCTTCCATGGGATTCATCCTTCAGGAACAGACTGCTCCAGCATGGGTCCCTTCCATGGGATTTATCCTTCAGGAATAGGCTGCTCCAGTGCAGATCCCCTGCAGGGTCACCAGTCCTGCAGCAAACCTGCTCCAGTGTGAGCTCATCTCTCCATGGGGTCACAAATCCTGCCAGGAGCCTGCTCCAGCAAGGGTTTCCTTCAGGGTGACAGCCTCCTACAGGCACCCCCTTGCTCTGGTGTGGGGTCCTCCATGGGCTGCAGGTAGAGATCTGCTCTAGCATGGACCTCCATGGGCTGCAGGGGGACAGCCTGCCTCACCATGGTCTGCACCATGGGCTGCAAGGGAATATCTGCTCTGCTGCCTGCAGCACCTCCTCCCCTCCTTCCTCACTGTCCTTGTCTGCAAGGCTGTTGCTCTCACATATTCCCAATCCTTTTTGGCTGCAGGCTTTTTTCCCCTTTCATAACCATGTTATTCCAGAGGTGCTACCACCATTGCTAATGGGATCGGCCTTGGCCAGCAGTGAGTCTGTCTTGGAACTGGCTGGCATTAGCTTCATCAAACACATGAGAAACTTCCAGCAGCTTCTCACAGAAGTCAGTCCTCCAGCCCTCTGTTACCAAAACTTTACCAGGCAAGCCCAATACATGTCACAATATTCTAAATAGGTGATGCAAAATGTGATCCAAGGACAAGGGCTCAGAGGGTGCAACATTTTCCAAAAATTTACCGTCATTCAAATGCCACAGGATCTGCAGTGAAATGAAGGCTGAGGGAGGGGGACAGGAAACCTTCCTGTATTATAACAAATAAAATGCTGCAATGGAGTTTGAAGGTGCAAATCAGGCTATAACAAAACATGAGTGTGCAGGCTTTCAACACCAAAATGACTTACTGGCTGCTAATTAAATCTCAGTGCAAATGAGATTTCATTTTTAGTTTTTGATGGAAAAAGCAGTTTTATTACATTTACTTGGCTGACAGCCAGGAATACAGCTCAATGAGAATCAGGCAAAGTTAAAGGCCTTCTGCAGCAACATATGGCTTGTTTGGGAAGTATGAGTCATAAATGGAACCAGATGCAAAAAAAAAAAGAAAAAGCCACCAAGAAATGGGTGTAAGAAGGTAGCAACTGTCCTCAGGCTGATGCCACTATTGGTATTTCAGATGTTTTTACCTCGTTGCGAAAAATTTACATGTATGTATTAGTAAGCATCTTTTTTCAGCCATGGACTGTTTGCTTCAAAGCCCTTCAATGGCATAAGTCAACTTAGTCTGCTCATATAGCTAGTTTATACCTTACACAAGCTATTTTCTTCTTGTTTCACAAGCAACTGACAACAGGTTCCCACTGCTGCCTGTTTCTTTCCTGGTTTCTGTATATGTTTCTTAACATATACAGGGTTGGCCTTTAGTTTGTTCTTCAAATCCTGTATAAACACAGGCTAGTAGAGGTACACCCTGGCTTATGAAGAAATCTCATGGATGCTTCATAACTGCTCCCTGGACATGTCTCCAAGGAGGGTGTGCATGCATATATATGCCTGTATACACACAGGACAACACAAATGCCAATAAAATGGCAACTGATGTGGGAAGGGGACCCATCAGAGGCTGTCTTCTGCCGAGAGTTTCAACTGCTTGTAGCAAAGCAACCACATAAAGAGCTACATGCTTGTGCACTCATTGCTGTGTTGTGCACCCTCAGCATAGATGCGCTTTTAGCACAGAAGCCCTTCAGTTTCTAAGTATTGTACTTCTGAGTCCTAGATACGATTTTCTTTTTGCCAGTCTTTGTGTCCATATTTCACGCTGCTTCTGTAGCAGTTCTCCTGACTTCTTCAGCCCTTCACTCCCTGTTTGTCTCATAGAATGTCAAGAACTTTGTCAGAATTTAAGTACTTTTTTCCCTCCTACTACAGGCAAGACAGATCCACTGGGATTCCCTGCTGGGCAAAACCTAACTAGCCTTGGTCTGAAAGGAAATAATGGCTTACACACTCAAGTCCTGTAAAGGAAAATGGTCATATACACTTGAACAGTGACATGCCCCACTCAGTGCAAGCAGTGCAGGCACAAACACCAGTTGATATGGGAGGTTATAAATCAGTCTCCTTCACCCAGTGGTTGACACCAGATGGTGAGCAAACAGTGAACACCACACTCCAACACAGTCCGCTGCTTCACATATCCTCCCAGTCCTGGCTCTCCTGGCATTCCATTGCGAAGGCTCCTCCAGCGTGGGCCTGGAATGTTTGCAGAGTCCAGGGCTGTCATATGGCTCAGCCCTGCTGACCTCTTTAGAGTAGAGCCTTGCTTGGTGGTGGGCAAGGTCCTTGGTGAACATCTGCTTTGTGCTGTGCCATCTTCCAGCAGCATGTACAGGAGCTGCCCAGAGCCTTGTTCATGTCTCCCACCTGGAAAAATCAGTGTTTAAAACACAGCTTAAACCACTGCCCTTTTCTTGGCAGGCTTTTTTATACTTAGTAAAAGGCTGTTGTATGAACTAAGTGGTTACTGATCCCACAGCATCTCACCTTGCTTGGTCTGCAAAGCTTAGTAAGTCACTTGCTTCTCCTAGTGGAATTGCATTTGGAGTCAGTGTATGTGGCTACGGCTTGCCCAAAATGTTCAGCCACAGTCGTATTAGCTCCAGCCTCTCTCACTGCAGCTTAAACTACTGCCCAGCTTACTCTGACATATGAGCAGGCTGGCTGAGCTGAAGAAGGGGAATGATCTCAACTCATAACTCAGATGTATGCTAACTTTCTCATTATCTTAGTGAAAAGTTGAACTACAGGAAAACATTACCTCTCAGTGTTTGCATTGTAGCATATGTACAGCCTTTGAACTTCAGAAATTCAGATTGCATATCTGAGTTGGAAATGCCATTTCTTTCTTTTGCTCCTTGTTTCTGGTAGACAAGATTGCCAACAATTTAGAAAGTGATAAGAGGGACTGAAGCTAAGGAGAGAGTTGCTGTTAAGGCTGTTGCTTTGTATCCACAGAAATCCTCTGGGAACGCAGACAGAAGCTCAGGAGATTCAATGGCTTCTGGGATGAACAAGAGTCTGTCACCTTGGTGAGGAGCCCAGAACTCATCTGGATGATGATCAGGTTGTGTGAACTGAATGAATAAGAAGTTATGCCTGTGCTAAAACCAACCCTGTAACTCACAATGCTACTTAAAAGCAGTTAGATTTTGCAATTCTTGCTCAGGCTGATGACATCAATGGGATTACTTAAGTGAGCGGGTGTTTATTAACATGAACAAGGGCTGTGCTATGTAGCATTAAATGCACCCCCTAGTTGGGCTAGTGGTTGGGGAGTTCTTGTTCATGACTAATGCTTGGGGCTTGCTAAGAAAAGCTGGGAGTGCCAGGAAAGGAGCTTCCAGTTGCTGGGGGGGAAGACTTCACTTTCTGTGCATTAATTGTACTAGCCTTGCTTGTTGGGAAAGAAAAACTGAGCTCTCCAGCATACCCTCCAAAGGCTGCCCTCAGGAAGAGCTGTGGGAGGCTTTCTATGCAAATGCTGCATAAGAAGAAAAGACCAAGAGGGTGGAAAAGCTGTGTCTCTGTACCAAACTCCCACAGAGAGAAATTTCAGGGAGTTGGTCCTGCAAGGCTGGAGGTATGTGCTTAAATTTACACGCCCAGAGAGGCCCCATTGACTGAATATATCCAAAATCATTGTATGGTCTGTGCCTTAACTTGTACGCTCTTTTAGTCACAGATTTTGTCTGCCTTTTTGGCCAAGATTTTGATTGCATCCTTCCAAACACAACACTTGTGGCAGTGTAATGGGTAACCCTGTTTCTATAGCATAGGAAACCCAGCAGCTGCTTCCATGCTCCCGGGTTAGATAACCCTCTAGCGTATGCTGGAGGCCAAATTTCCTGGCGAAGCGTGCATCCTGGCCCCTGGGAGAGAAGTGAACCTGTCCCAAGTATATGGGGAGGCCTTAGGAGCACTCCACTCTGTGCAGCCCTCCAGAGTGCCTCATCTCTGCTGGTGTAGGTCTTATAACAGAGCTACCACAATTTAATTCAACAGAGGACTTGGCTTTCAATTTTACATGATTTTGATGAGCAGCTGCATGAGAAAAGCTGCCTGGAGCTCAGTTTTGCTTGGACTTTCTGAGGTTTCCAGGTGTATTAACAGCAGCCAAAATCATATCTGTGCTTTTGTGGACCAGATATGTCTGACCTTAGACTATATATAGCTTCAACAACCCATGCACATTTGTGTTTAAAAATCTGTTTGCTTCCATCTCACTGAGTATAGCACTGTGATGATTGTTGCTGTCAATCCTCGGTGCAGCAAACCCATTGGATAAGCTTAAGTTTTTCAAATATTTCCATGTTGTCCCAGTGGTACAGTTTTTCATGGTTGCCCTGCATCAGTAGCCTAGTGACAGTTTACTGACAGTAAGGTACAAGGTACAACTGCAAGCTCTGGCGTGTTTGTTCCCATCAACACAGAAATCTGGAGGCCATTCAGGGAGGCCTTGGGGCATCGAGCCCCAGGCTACAAACCCCCAGGCCACAAACCCCCACGCCAGAGGAAGGCTCTGAAAAAAGGGCAAAGCTCAATTTCCCAAGAGTCAGGGATAGAATGCTGTTCTTTTAAAAGTGGAAAATGATAACCAAAAGAGGAGGAGATTACACCAAACAAAATAGCAAACCCCACCTAGAAGTGGTGGAAGCATCTTTTCTTGTACTAGGCTATAATTTCCTATTACATGATCTTTTTATGATGCTCCCTTTCAGATATGAGTCCCTCACAGGAACAAGGAAATTACAGCAGGTCTATGCGTGGGATCAATTTCAATTATCTAAACATGTGAAGAGATATTCTGACAAAATACTATACATAAGGAGCTGGCAGCTGCTAAGAACGGAGCCAGGTGAAATATTTAAACCTGACTTCTAACCTGTAGTGAATTGCTTTTTGGAAACTTTGGTTTTACTGAACTTTCCTGATAGACAGAAAAGTCAGCTGCTCAAAAATAAGCAAACATCCAAGCCTTTGTTTAGAATATTTCATTTAAGACTGTAAGGGAAGGAATTCAAATTTCAAGTATAAAATGAGATACATGGAACAGGAGTAAACTAGAAAATGCTGTCTTTATTTTTCTGCATGCTGAGTGAGAAGATGCATCAATTTAGATCAATATCCTAAAGCATCAGTGTCAGGGGTAACGGATACAAGTTGGTGCTCTCATATTAAGTGCTTCTTGATATTATAGGAGCATAGGTTGCTTCCATGCTACTGAACATTTATTTTGCCAGATTCTTCTCTGCATTGTACTTGTGGCACATTAATATCAATTACACTCTAGTGACCCAAGTGAGGTACATTAGGCAGGACATGCAAGAGAATAAAGTATTGTAATATTTTGTTTAAGCTGGAGGCAGCCGTTGTCTAAGGCAGATGCGATGATTTGGGAAATCTGTCTAAGAAGAATTTTTGGGTTATAGATCCTGTACACTTGTGTGAGACGGAAAACTGGAAAACTCCGTTTTATCAGAAAGCTGATCTTTGTGTTGCTACTACCTTTCACCCTCTGACTTTAGCTAGCATTCCTAAGAAGACCTGGTACAGGGCTCAAAATGATAATTAGTGATATCATCGCAATGTACTCATTCTGAGCAATAAGCTGTCTCCTGTCAAGTCAGACTGGTTAATCACTGCACAACTTAGTTTGGCAACGCTGACACCTGGCAAGGTACTGTTGTCATCAGATGGATGAATCAGAAACTTATCTGACAGAGAATGGAGAATGTACCCTCTTGAATCATTTTAAACCTTGATTAGCTTGTACAGCTGAGGAACAGCCTGCAGGAGGAAATCCTTAAGACAGGGAAATCCCAGCATTGTTGAATGCTCATGAATTGCCAAGGACATCCAAGGGGATGAATGAGTCAAGGGTCTAGGGACAGCAGATGTTTTTGTTATTGGAATTCAACTAAGACTTAAAAAAAAAAAAAAAAAGGTAAATAAAACCTCAGACAAAATTACTTGTTTTTGCACATTTGGTTACATACTGCATTTGTGTTCTTGAAGAGTTAATACATACACAAGAAGGTTTGCTTCTTCCCTAAAACTGTGGTAAAATGAAACTCTGGGAGGTCTGTCTGGGTCTCATTCCTCAGGAAACAGTACTGTATAGAGGACCTGCTCCTCAGGAGCTTGTTTACTGACTCCTAAGACAGGTAGGGTGTCTGGAATCTTGATCACCCTCAAAGGCTCAAGACACGCAAAGATTTTGTGTTGCAGATGACTCAATCTCATGCGTGTCTGACAAAGTGAACACAGCCAGATGTTGAAACAGCTTCAGACATGATAAGACTGGTGTGCCTGCTAGATATACTCAACTTAAAACAATTATGAGAAGTTACTGATTTGCTCTGGGGAGTGAGACTCTTGTCATCCTGGGAAATCCTCTTCCAAGGGACCAGGTCTCCTGTAATCCTTGCAGCCTTCAGAGAGAGAGAGGGAACACATGCATGAGCACAAGAGAGAGAAGACACCTTTGGTTTTGCATGGATTTGCAGGATAAGCAGACTCTGGACAACTGTTAGGTATTGAGCTAGATTTTGCCTTTCAGAGCAAAGGCAACGAGAAGAGGGTGAGAGGTGTGCCAGGAGTATGCGCTATACACTGATGAATCCCTGCAGTAGCCCAGTGGAAGTGGAAGGAGACCCTGGTCAGATGGAAGCCTGTCATTGCAAGCTTGGCAATGGTAACTTTCTGCTAAATAAACATGAAGGAAAGGAGGATGTAAATCTGGGAAGTGATATTTTTGAAGACTCTAAAAATGCATTTCATTTGCTTGGTAAACCCATGGAAACTGGCAATGATACAGAAACCTGAAGCAAGTGGATCAGTTGAGTGCAGTGAGAAAAAAAATGTCATGAAAAGACTTCTATGAGGTTGAAGCTTTTTACAAAATAACATCCCAAAAGGATAGTGAAAGCCACTCAGCCACTTGAGGAAATTGTACCCCAATACAGTGGGCAAAGAAGGAAGACATGAGACACTCTAATATGAGAATGAGAATTTGATGATTGATATGCAGTAATATCTGGGAATTGCACAGGAATGTGGATGCTGACTCACACAACATGACTGCAGTGAGAAGGGTCATGCAGAGCAATGATATAAAACAAGGGACCCAAAATAAGCTTCATATTAGTCTCTGGTGCAGAATGCCACATGGAGCTGTGCAACTGTTCAGATCTGGTGAAGTTACAGAAATTTGAAAAATGAGTTTCTGAAGTTTGGACAATAACCTCTGGATAGATGGGACAATGAATTTCTTTGCTGTTGAATTATGTCGTCAAGTGCTGGAAAAGATGACATTTACACAAACACATCAAGCAAATAGTCTCTACGCAAATGGTTTGGTGTGGTGAAGTGGCCCTGCCTCAGAAAGCAGATGACATAATAAATTGTGTATTGCAATAGTGTTCCAGCAAAGAGTGGAAAAAGAAAAGAAAAAAAGCAGCCACCAGATGAGTCTGGTTTTGAAGTCCAGGCTTATAGAAGAATTTTAAATTTTAACTATCAGAGTTCTTACAGGTTATGGATTCTTTTGTGCAATACTTCTGATGCACGCAGACATTTTGCTTACTTTATAAAAGAGAGCTATGACAACACCAAAAGTAATAGTGAGTCAGTAGATTTCATAAACAGTCATTTATAAGAAAGCTACAAAGTTCAAAAAGATTAAAATGTCTCCCTTCAAAATAGGAAGTGGCCTAACAACACCCCGTCCTTCACTTTCCCTCAGCATCTTGGTTAAAAAATCCCCAATAACAACAAAATCTATGCAGCCACTTGGTGATTTCCCATCCAATAAAGAACTGTATAAAATGCAAGCAAGATAAAGAGCATTGGCACAGGAGAGGTGATGTTTATGTTACAGAAAAGGATCCGTGTAAGACGAGAGCAACCTTTGTGCAGCTGTATCTCATGGGATCATCAATGGATCATGGGTTTGCTTTGTTTTGATTTGGTTTTGATGTGTAAGCCTTTGCTTGAGGAAGAAGTAGGCAATCAATATTTGCTGTCAGCAGCCAACTACTTTACAAAATGGTTGGAAGTTTCTCCAGGAAGGAGCCAAGAGACTCTCAGAGTAATAAAATTCTTGACCATATCTGATAAAGTCATCTACAGAGATGGTTTTTAACCTACAGTTATTCAGTGAGTTCATGAGGGATTGGTAGTTCACCCACCACAGCATCCCATGGGATGGGGGAAGAGTTCATTGGGGTTTGGAAGTCCTTCACAGCAAAGCACCGTGCCTCTGGGTTTGGGCATATCCCAGTTCTCATTAGTTACAAGGCCCTCCTGATTGCTTCCTCCCCATTAGGGGAACAGGTCTTTGGACCTTCTTTGTAAATAAAACAGTAAATGCCTAAGAAACATTTGACTTACATCAGCCAGCTGTCCTGCTGGCCCAGGCTGCTAACTGCTCAGGCCAAAGCAGGGCCTGGGGTGGTAGCAGGCAGGTTGACTTGCTAAAACCTGTTTAATAAGTGTGCTGCTCAAAATAAAACATTTCCTTGAGTGCATCCCCTTGAGCTGCCTTCCCTAAGAAAAGATTTTCCCCAGCCACATAAATACCCCTTGAAATAAAAGTACATGGTGTTCCCAGGTCGACAGTGCAACCTACTGGCCATTTCACTCTAATTAGCTTATTGAGTCTACAGCAATGTTCAGTCTTCAGCAGGAACCAAATCAGGTCTTTGCAGACATGCTTGGATTATATACATGTTTTTACCAGCAGAGTCATAATACCCTCTGAGGGTGGCTTAAATACGTTTGACTTGTGGCAGAACCCATATATCTTCACAGAGAATTTACAGTTACGCTAGCAAAAGAAGTCACTTAAGCTGCCTTAGTTATTTCTTGGAATTTCCTTTGATTTATTCATGGTTGGAGGATTTGCAATTCCGAGTTTTGGCAGCTTGTCAACAGTTGCGTTGTTGAAGGAAGAGATGCATTCCACAACCTTTAAATAGGCTGTGATCGTCTTGTTGGATGGGTTTCTAACATCTGACCAAATTCCTTATGCCTATAGTTAACTTAAGAAAAATTTCTTGCAATTATTTCCACTTTCTAGGCTTTACTTTTACTTTTTTAGTTTTCTTACAGCTCGGATTAGAAAAAGAGTTATTTTACCTTATAATTGATTTGAATACAGGAATATATGTGACAGGTTGTAGAAAAAATAATAATATATATAACCAATAAAATTAATTACTCTCTGACATAATCGTTCATTATCTCTTGTTGTGTCTAAGGCTCAGCACACCTCTAGGTAAAATATTGTCTTCCTTTTAGTCCATTGACAGTGTATTTATCAAATACTTGCATAACCGTAAAAAATAACATGAAACACAAAGTTATTTTCAATGGAAATGGTTGAATTCCTGAAATTTGGCTCAGGTTAAATGCAATTGTTCATCCCAACCAGAAAATACACCCCAAAAATATTTCAGCAGTGCTTATATTTATAACTCTCCCCCTGTCCATTAATCTAGGATTTCATTATGTTGCTTACCATTAATTGTTGCGTAAATCAGAGTATAAATATGCCTTGATTCCTTTGCTTGCTTCTTGGAATCTAATTTCACCTTGATTTATTTTTGGAAGAAAAAACCCCCAAACCAACAAACCCTAATAAGAATATTTTGAGAGATTCTAGCTCTGTACTTGGGAATGATGAAAGAACTTGGTCAAGACAGCACCCTAAATCTCTTAAAACCCCTTGCAAATGCATGTTTTTCTGACCTAGGGGGGCCCTGACCCAGCCAAGCACTTAACTGTGTAATTAACTTTAAGCACCTGCCTAAGGAGCTCTCTAAGTTAGCTTCTCCCTCTGCTACAGGGTGCAGGATGGAGCTGAAGGAGTAGCAGGCACAATTTTTTGAGTCAAGAAGGTTTAATGCACCATGGTAGTGGAGGAGGAGAAATGTGGGAGGAATCTGAACTGATTTCAACTTATCAGCCTCAAAGAAGTGAGGAATGAAGTCTGAAATTGCACTGCTCCTTTCCCCTTTTAAAGAAAGGCAGAGCAGCCAATTGCTCAAGCATGCACCTTGCCTGCCGAGAGCATGCTCTGCTCTCACCTTAGCTAGCCCCCATCTCCTCTCTTCCTGTGTTGACCGCAGACATAGGTGGTCCACTTTATTTATTCATACTATATTGTCTTTCCAATAATTTAGCTGTTTATTAAAGGGTATATTTTTCCCTGCATAGACACACAGGAATTGAAGAGGGAGACAACCTTTGGCCTTGAAAATGTATGCAGGCAAAATAGGTAGTTGGTATCACTGGAAATCACCCTGTAATTACAACCTGAGACACTTGTTATGATTGGGCTTTGGCTTGCAGGAGCTAGCATTACCCCTCAGGCTGAAAGATAAAGGTCTGCTGACGTTAAATGAGGGTTGCAAATTAATGTAATGAATGAGTTTTAATAATAACCCTTTGGAGATGGCTCAGTGTTGTTAGGAATAAATCCTGAGGAGGATTTGCTGTACGGGCCTGAAGGACTGGGGCAGGCACTGCCAGGGAAAGTAAGTGGGAGCGGGGGTGTGCTGGGTTTTTCAGAAGATCCCCATATTCTCTGTGTGGCTTCTGTCAGTCCCTTTACTACTCATAGTCTTAAAAAGTTGAGAACTTCCTAACTTTACCTCCAGAAGATGTGAACCCAGTGATTGTAGCTGGTGTGATGTTGTTAGGTCAGGCCTTATTATGACATATTTCTGAATTCTGAGGGTGATCCTATCTCATCTCTTCAACAGCGAGGGATAAAGCTGCAATGGTCAGCCACTGTGACTATGTTTCATGGCCAATGTAGGAGCCACATCTCCTTTAAGGGTCTTCTTCAGAAGGGGTATCTTCTTGTGCTCAAATCCCAGGTAAAATGATGACAGAAATCAAAGAAAACAGAAACAGAAAACAGTAAAGAGTATGAAAAGCAGAAAATAGTTTTTTCCAGGTGTGCTTAGGGCCAACTTAAATTATTTGGCAGCTGGCTGAAATTTATATATACCCTAGGCAATCCTCACAAGAAGTGGCTGGATGCCTTCCTCTGCAACACAAATACAGTGTTTGTGGCTGCAGTAATGGGGGAAGGAAAAGCATGGCTCAGACTGAAGTAGTGGATGGAAAAACCCTCAGATATCCTCACTGCAATGATTAGTATCTTGAGTCATTGCCTTTGAGGGAGGTGAGAGTTTCCTCAGTATGTCATGGAGTTTGATGAGCTCCTTTAATGAGGTTAGATACCAGAGACATTGCTCAGTACCATGGAGTTCCCTGGGGTAAAAAAAATAAATATATCTTTTCACCTCTGAGAGTTAAGGTCCAACTGGGGATCATCAGCATTAAAACAGCAGTCTCTGAGAGCTACTAAAGCCATCCTACCTACAGCAGCTGTGTGGCTGCTCCACTCCTCAGCTGTCTTTAGACCCTTTTGTGCCCCTCAGGGTCTGTCACTGCAGAGAGGTCCCTGTCCTGCCTGTGGGAGGCTGTCCCTGTACCAGCTGCCAGGCAGCCAGCAGCGGTGGCTGGGCAATGATAGGTCTCAGTGGCTGCCTGTCCGGCCAAGGCACAGGCAGTAACGCTAATGCAATGTGAAACCTCCTCCAGACAGGAGAGAGGGCGGACAGAGGGGAATGAGGACACAGGCAAACAACATAGAAAAAAAGGAGAGAAAACAGGCTGTCTCCTTTATCTGCTTTCAACAGACATTTGTTACACAATGTGTGTGTTTCTGCTGCTTTATACATCACGCATTAAGTTTTCCAGCTTCCTGTGTGCACCGGTCAGGACAGGACATTGAGGTGAAATGTGTCTGGTGTGCTTGAGGAGTTAAATTAGCCGAAGGAAAGGTAAAGGTCTGACCTGTGTGAACCTCACCACTGCTAATCTCTGTCCATAGCTAATGTAAAAACCCCAAATCTGGCTGTTCAGTTTGGAAGGCATTTGTGCCCACATTGAGTCCTAGGGGTCTTTGTGAGTTACAACATCAGAGGCATGGTGGGTTGCTCTGAATAACAGTCAATCAGAGCTAAGAAAGCAGAGCTGTTGCCTTTGCAGTTAAACCTGCTGAGCACCCTCAGCTGTCAGCTGGGCAAACAGGTTGTCACCAACTTCAGGTGGCTAGCGCTGAGGGCGCAAATTACCTCCGTGTCATTTGTGAAGCTGCTCCACTGCAAATCTGTTATCTTTTTTTAATGTTCAACAAAAGCAATGCAGGAGGGAATGATCAGAGATCCCACTTTGCACAGGGTGACCTGACCGTCATCCCTGAGGTTGGGTTTTGCTTTTCATTTTTGCCTTTAATTCTCTCCCAAGAATTTATAGCTCTCAATAACTTTTCCTAATAGTTTAAAGTTAATTTAGGAGTTGAGAATTTCTTCATTACCACCTTTTCCTTTTCAAAAGTGCCAGACTGGTTTTTGCACAAAAAGGAATATTAATAGACTGAGAGCTGTTGTAGTGATAATAAAATCAAGGAGCTGAGATCCAAATTTAGGTTTGGGCCTTTCGGGAGCACAGGATGAAGTGTTTGGTTTCAGGGTCCTTGTTAGCTGTAAAGCTCAGGTGAAGTTCGAAGCTACAATAAAGTTTTTGACAACGCGAGGGGAAGTTGGTGCTGGGATAGCAAATGTGGAGGCAACGCAACTTCCAGTGAAAACATCGATGAGCTATTTCAGCTTTTCTTTGGTGAACACTTCTCTGGTCCCTTTAATGCATTTATCACCCCTACTACCTTTGAAGATAATGGCTATGAATGCCTCTTTTGTTATAAGATGCATGCTGCCCTGTGTGTGTGGGAGGTGGGTGTTACGATAGGCATCATACAGCAGTATTCTGGTATTTTAATAAATGAGCTTCTGCTGGAGGTGACATTATTTGAGTGTTAAACCAGGCATATCTGTCTCTTTAGTAAGATACAGGGTATTTTGTGGGGGTGTGATGTAATTTTCTTTGAATAATTGAATTAAGTAATTACGAGTTATATAAAAGTATAAGGCTCCAATTGCCCATAGTATCTGTGCACCATTCACAGAACTCAATGCAATATTTTCTTCTGATTAAATGAACATTTTATTCTGAACATGCCAAACAACCTTCCTTTCTCATAGTTCCCTGAGAACTACTTCTGTAACACCCATGAGATGTGAAGAACAACCAGAGACCTCCTACAGGGAACAATCTGCTACCAGAAGAGCTGTGCATTTAAGTGATTTTTTTGGCTCAGATGCCAACTCACGCCCTCATTCCAAGAGAGAAAAAAAAAAAATCCAAAAAACCTCACTTTACAAAAATTTAAAAAAATTTGGTTTCTTGGTGCAGCAAATCTCAGAACATCTAATGTCTTCAAAAGATTTTGATCTGGGTCCTTGCAGACCGAATGTAGAAATGCTGGATTCACAAAAGCTGCTGTGGGAGGACTTATTACCCAGTAGCCTGGAGCATGCATCAAGCCTTAGGATAGCCAGTTTAGTTTCCATCTCTGAAGAAATCTGAGAACATGTGCCAAGCAGGGCAATATTTTTACTAACCACCTGCAAGCTGGTTGCGCCTATGCAAGGCTTGGAGCATCGCTCCCTGGCCTCTATCGATGAGACATCCAATCCATGTGCGGCATTTTACATTTACTGCAACATGCTCTAGAAGCCA
The DNA here is from genome assembly GCA_009867235.2 of Psittacus erithacus. Lineage (NCBI taxonomy): Eukaryota > Metazoa > Chordata > Aves > Psittaciformes > Psittacidae > Psittacus > Psittacus erithacus. The sequence continues at coordinate 13,507 of WYDI02013892.1, read as the reverse complement.
GACATCCACTTCCCAGACATGTGAATCATTTTCACATTTGTTTTCTGCTTCAGTGTCTGTTAAAAGTATTTTATTCCAAGTAGACTGGCTTCAAATGGAGTGTCTAAGGAGACCCAACTAAGTTTAGAGTAATCCCATTTGAGCCTTTAGGCACCCCTCTGCCTCAGACAGCTCCTTGCAAGCCCTAGCCTTAAAACTGCTGAAAGCAAGATTGAGAATGATGCCCAGGGGGCTAGACCACTCACCTGGGAAATGCAGGAACACAGTGGTGTGTGCACTGCTGAAGCATGACACCCTTGTACTATCCAAGGCTTCAATCACGCAGAGTAACTGCAGGGTATAAATTTGACAACACAGAGAATCTAGACAAAAGGGTCCATGGTGATGGACTGAGGTGGGATATGTGTCTGAGGTGGGAGCTGGGGTGCCACTACACTTTTTTCATTCCTGCTGTTTCTTCCAAAAGCTTACCACAGGGTCATATCAAGGTTAAGCAAAGATGGCTACTTTTGTCTGAGGGCCCTTCAGGTGAACTTTGGGAAGCCAAACAAAGCTAATGCTCAGATTCAATGAGAAAAGTGAAAAATCGCCAGGGATTAGCAAGTTGATGATGGGAAGCCCCATGCGCCCCTGTCTTCTGCTGTGCAGATGTGTAGAATAAGTGCAGTAAGCAAGAAGTATAAGTTTACAATACCAAGCTGTATATCAATTAATATTTACTGCTCCCTGGACTGTAGAAATAGTGAAAATTAGGCTTTAACTACACAATTTTGTTTCACCCTCAAGTTCTCTTTTTGACATTCTTTTCATTTTGCTGCTTTTTGTCTAAAAGCACTGAATTCTTCAAGATCCTCTGGAAATTTCCAAGACGTAGAGTTTTGTTTTGGGCTTCAGTGATCCCACTTGTGACAATGTTTAGATTTTTATTTCAGTTGCACCTCTGAGTCACAGAAGCACATTGCTTCCTTCCTTTCTCCCCCCATCCTTTTTTTTTTTTAAGAATATAGCAAAAATATTTCAATCCTCCTGCCCCTAAAAATACTTTGGCAATCTTAATACCTGGAATCTTAAAAATTAATGGAGCTGGTTCAGTGTTTCTGTTGGGAAGTTTATATTCACTGGTTTTGTTTACGATTTTAAAGTAAGAAGCTTCTGATTTGCAATGCTCTTTGCTTGTGGCTTTGTCTTTTGGCAATGTATTTTAAAATCATAATGTCCTTGGTGCTGACTGTCCAAGAGCAGTGCGATTTCATCCCTTCAGGTGGCTTTACTGAAACCAAATGTCACTCAGCTGCCTTATAAAGTCAGTGAAATGTAGAATAAACCAGTCAGTAGCCTGGGGAAGTACCCCTTTCTGGGTGGCTTTGTGTTCCTTGGCAATTTTATATGCCTGCATACATTATCCTTGTAAGTGTGATCTGATGTGTAGGTGGTCCCTATTTCTGACACATTACATTTATCTGCATCTCTGGAGCAGCTTAAAAAGTCAAGCCGTTTTTACAGTCAGAATGTTACCATGAATATGATGTATTCTGGGGACTGCATTCTGCATCTTGAGCATTCAGTTAATCAGAGCTGCAACTCCAGCTGGCCATATTTTGCCAGTGAAATGAAATGGAGCTATATAGGGAGAACACGTGAAGGCGTGCAGTAAATTTTTATGAGGCTGAGGATGGAATGACCACACTGCTCAAGACTCACTAGCAGGGAGCTATGAAGGGCTTAACTAAATAAGCAGCAATTAAAACATTATAGTGTTTCACATTGTCATGTGCTTGTTTGTACTTTATGTGTAATTTTTAGCTCTTGTTTACACCTGGACTGGTGAAACTGAGGACAGCATGTGTTGCCATAAGGTCAAAGCATGATTTCATTTAGTTTGTTCCCAGGTCTTGAAGTTTCTTGGAGTTTTTCATGCCATTCTGAAACACAGGGTGGTAGGCAGCCAGGAGGAAGCTACGTGGTGGTACTGCTTTCCTTCTTTCACACTGCACCGTGGGCGCCCATGTGCCAAGTGCTGACAGTGCCGTAGTCTATAGCACCTCAAAGGAAGTCTTTTCCTCTAGAAAGTATCCTTTTGCAGATACCATGGAAACTGAAGCGCAACAGCCTTGCTTACAGCTATATAACAAGCAATGAAATACAAGCGTTTGTAATAGCCATCGAGTATATTCACTGGACATCGCTTTGAACCAAAACTAAGGTTGAACACACTCTTTGTGCCTGACTTCAGCCTTCCTTGGTTTCAGTCTGCTTTCAGTTTTCTTTTAATGTTTTCCTTTTCTCCTTCTGGTACAGGTGGTCTCTCTGGCTCTCCTTTTACCCTGGCAAGGGCCATGGAGGTTTGGGCCAGGCACAGGGGAAAGGAAAAGATGCCAGCTAAGTACAGTAAGGAGAAACGGGAAGGAAAATCCCCTCAGTAAAGACAAGACAGCAGAAAGTAGGACAAGACAGAGTTAAATAGCTGGGACTCCAGGATCAGATTTAAAAATACAGTAAATTGTCTTAAGACATCTTTTCTCCTGAACCGCCAGCTGACAAAACCTGAATGACTCAGTCCCATTCACATGATGAGAAAATCTTCCACTTTGAAAAGTCAGGCCTCTGCCATTAATGCTAAACATCTCCCTCCCTGTTTCTGGCCTTAACACGTTCACCAGTGTAACCCTGCAGTCCTGCAAGATGTTACCTCAGAGATAAGCCTGTCCCCAGGGAATCATAGAAAACAGGGATGGAAAGCACCTCAAGAGATAATCTAACTCCTGTTGTTCCCCCAGGCAGAGGAAGGCAGATTACGTATATGCGGAGGGGGTGGGGGGGTACATCGGCAGGGTTCATTTGCTGGAAAGCTGTTAAGTAGCATGTTGAGAGCATGGTGAGGTAATCGGAATGGTGTTACATGCACTGTGTATATTTCCAAGTACTGCAAACCTCCAAGTAGAAATGAGGTGCTTTGTGGTGACAGTGAAGAGGCAGTAAAAAGTGGTAATCACTATGCTCTCAGTTTTCTCATCCAAATGGTTTAGGGCCAGATGGGCATCCTGACTTGACTGAGATGATCTTCATTACACATGTGTATCTGCTGTGGGGTAGGGGTAAGGACTATGAGGGCTCTAGCAGCACACATGCTGTGCTATTAGTGCAATCGCAGTATTGAGCAATGACAATAATGATGGATCTAGCTTGGTTGCTTTGTAGGTCAATATCTTGCAGTAATCAGCTTAGTAGCTGAGCAAGGTAAGAAGCAAGCTTACCTCTTCAAAAAGTCTGACTATTTCAGACATCAAAAGTGATGTAATTCTGAGGAGCTGAAAGTGTTTTCAGACACAGGCTTCCAAGTTCCTGCTCTGTGAATTGCGTAAGTTCAAATATGTCAGTGCTGTTTCTTCACATGTATGAATGCAGAACAATGGGGAAATGAGGACAGCTGATGGGAAACCGGAGACTTAATGGGGTAAGATACAGAGTTGGAGTGTATAATATCTGGCTGCTGAAAGTCAATGTTGGAAATTCAAGAGGAAAAATCACCAAGCACACTGACGAGCTCATCACTCAGCTGAAATGGAAAAGTCACAGGGGAACGCCTCAAAGAAGAACTTCAGCATTTATGCTAATAAAATTCTGCCAGGTAATTAAATTAAAAAAATAAGTATTTCTGCAGAACACAAGAGAAGATTTTAAGATCCGGAACAGCAGCATCGATTGCCATCACCGGTGGTGGGGGTGGCAAAATTTAGTCCTTCCATGCCACCTAGTGTAGGAAGCTGCGCACCTCTCCTGCTCCTGACAGCAAAACTGGAACCTTAGCACCATCCTGCTAGACGGGACTCCGCAAGCAGGGGTGATTAAGCAGGAAATCAAGTGAAGGTCTGAAGCCTGCCACTGTATGAGCCATCTCACCAGTGCAGATAAAAACATGCCTCCAGCACCACGGCAGTAGGTGACCCTTGCTGCTGGCTGTGTTTGCAACGTGGCGTACGGAAAGGTTTTAGAGAGAGCCACATGGCCTACGTTTTTTATGTATTTTAACTGAAAAATAATAAAGTTATTTAACTTGCAACTGTCAACACATAAGGAAAAAAAGATAGGATGGGATATTTGCATTCTGACACTTAGTAACATGGTTTGAGTCTTCATTTCTGGGAACTAAAACTGAACCTTGGCTAAATGGGTGTAGTGTGTGGTTGTTTGGTTGTTTGGGGTTTCTTTTGACAGGATAGAAGAAATTTCTGGTTTGTGTCCAATTTGTGTAAGGAGAAAAAATTAGCTATGGTTCCTTTATTAGTTGCTTCAAAATGCATTAGTGGATAGGAAGGACCCAAAGTTGCGGTGTGCTGATAAACATATTAATAAGCATAAATAAGCTTCAGCTGAGTCATTAGGAACACTTTTTGCTAGGGGCAGTTACTGCTGTGACTAGCTAAACCAAGGACTCTTGACCTTACTTTGAAACATTTGGCGCTAGTTTCTCTTTGACACAGAAGAGCAGATTAGGTGGGAAGGAATTCTGATAGCCTTCCAGGAAAATCTATACCATCTCATTAGACTTGTTCAAAACTGCTTCTTAACAGATTGCAATGTCAGTCCAGGATGTTACCAATCCAAGAATAACCAGATAGCTATATATATTTCACCCAGAACATCCATGGACAAGGGCACCTGCACACTGTCAAATCGTCCTGCATAAGATGTGAATGCGTTTATAAGCAACTTTTGAGAACCATAATTGCTAGCCTTGATACATAAAGAATAAATGATCTCAGCAAAATTAAAAAAGATGGCTGCCCTGAATACTATGCTGAAGAGTCTGCATCAAACACAGGAAGATGTAATTCATGTTTCTTTTCTGGCTTAATAAATATCCCATTTTTTCCCTCTGCTTTCTTAATTTTCGTCTACCACTTTGTTTATTTCCTCTAGAAATCTGCTGTTTGAGACATCCAGCTGCTGTCCTTCTGGGGCTGATAAACAGCATTGCCTCCAAACAGAGACAATCCACGCTTGTGTAAGTCTTACAAGCAGATCTGTGCCCTTCTTTCATCCTGCCTGCTGATAGATGCCTTCACCTGTGTACAGGCTTCTGTGCTCCCACATGCCTTTATCGTGGTACAAATACGGTTTTATGTGGTGTGTAAACAAGGAAATCCCTAGAAGCAAAAGAGAACTTCAAAAGTTTGGCTTGCATGATGGCAAAAGGATGACATGTAACTACAGCACTAATAAAGGCCGTATGTCTGCGCTGTGTGCTGAGAAATGGGTGAGACACAGCACAGGGGAGGAAGAGATGGAATGTCATCATATGCTTTCCATTTGCACCCACGTAAAAAAAAAAAAAAAAAGATAGTGTTTCTACTCTTTCCAAGGCAATGTGATGTATGTGTCTGCTTCCATTATTAAAAAGAGATTAAAATGATTTTAAATATGTTTCAGTATTTAAAAAAAAAATAAAAAAAAAAAAATAAAGTGGATGTTGGCCATTTTGAGTCATCAGCCAAACTCTTGGCCTTCCTGTTTTTCCCTTTGCTTGGAACTCCAAGGTATCTCTAGTTAATAGAACCCCCAAAAATGACTGATGTTTAAATATTTAAACTCCTCCTTTTTCGACATTTTTCTAGTCTAATTATTGCTCTCACGATGTTTAGTGTCCAGGAAGCAATCCCAAGTTCCTGAAATGAAAATCACCTTCCAAAAGCCAGGCTTTTAAAAGATGAGTCATTGGCTGGCACTTGAGCATTTTTTGGCACTTAGCTTAGAAGTAAGAGGTTTTGAGGAGAATTTCTGCCTGTGAGAAAGTGCTTGGCATGGTGCCTGTCATCTTTCAGGGAAGAGTGCAACAAAATCACTGTGTCCTGGGTGAAAGTAGGGGCACTCTTATGCTTGGTGTTCAACTCCTTCCTGAACAGTGTAATTTCTCAAAGTCCATCTTGTATTTCTGTAAGGCCAGAAAGGCATGACTGGAACAATATAGCCCAAAGGGCTACATTTCTTCCGCTCTGGGAATGTGTCTTTTCCCTGCTGGAGCTTTTGGGGTCTACCAGAGCTTTGGTTTGCTTGGGGGGCTGCAGAGTCTCTACTTCCTCACTAGCTCCTGCTTCCTGTTCCTCAGTTCTTCAGAATTGTTGTTCCTGAAGAAAATGCCAAATTGCTGGAACACATTTCATAACTAATTCACCTGGGACTTGCTCTGCCTCTTTGTCCCCTTCAGCAAGACCTGAAGCAAAGAAAGAGAGAGTAACTATCTGACTGTGTCAGCTAAAGTGCTCTTAACATCTGTTTGTAGATTAAAACCTTGTCCTTACTGTTTTCAGCATCTTCCTCATGAAAACTCTAGTCCAGTTTCAGGAAGCTCTGCTAGTTCAAGTCAATAAAGATTATCGTAAAATAGAGGGGGAACAGAGAAGGCATGATTTGGCTTATGTACACACCTCTCTGTACTGAACAATCCCAACAAAAATGAGTGTGCTATCAATACGGTGCATGGCATCTAATAATCCTTGGAGAGGAAAGACTTATTGGTGCATAGAGTACCCATAGGAGAGAAGGCAGTGCAGCAAATTCCTGGGTCTCTTGCCAGGCCCAAGAAGAGGGCGCCTGCCAAGAGAAGGCTTATGCTGCATGACTCTGATTTCCACCTCATTATCCAAGAGTAAATGGGGAGTAATTCCAGTGAATCAAGAGAATAAATGTTGACAATCAAGGTGGTTTTTTAATATTATACTTTTCACCATGCTACTCTAAACTTCCAGCTTCCCATCTTCAGCTAATCATGCTTGTTTCTCCACAGTAGTCTGCAGTAGCTAAGCATTACTGGGTTTGTTTCAAGCTTTATAATTAAATCTATAAAACTCGGTTCCACTGTTTGTGGAAGATGATGATGAACCTCCTACAGTTTCCGTTCTAGGTACCTCCTTGATAAACTGCAAGCTGATGGTGACTGGGGCTATGTATGTGCCTAGATAGTTGGACGCGTGGAACCAGCTTGTAGGAGACAGGTTGGTAGCATTCCCGTAGATTCAGGCAACGTTTTTCAAGCAGAAAGTATAATCAGAAGTTATAACCAGACAAATTGGAAAGGCCGTGGGTAGTAGTATCACCTGCTGTTACATGACTTTCTCTTCACTAGCTCCTAACCTGTCAATATGTGCCCATTCCCAATGCCAAATAAAACCCCAATGAAAATGAGTGAAGTCACAAGATTTGGGGGAAGAAAAATTCTGTATACCTGCTCATTACAGGCTTCTGAAATTCAAGCAAGTGCTTTGAAAACTGCATATGCAGTGAGCAGGTCTGAGACTCTTAGTGCTATCACACTAGCTGCAGAGAGCAAGAGGAAAGGTCTCGCCTGTAGCTGAGCAAAGGACTGGACTTTCATTGCAAAAGTGGCTTCCCACTGCACTATGCCAAGGAGTGGACACAAAACCCTGAATGTTGGCCCTTTGCCCCTGTATTCCCCTGCTGTGGTCAGCCTGGGCAGTACGACTGGAGGGAGCTGTGTGAAGAGGAAAAGAGCAGATAAGGACACAGAGAGTAATGAAATGGGTAGCTGGAGTCAGAGGAAGTGGGAAGCTGACCTAAGGAGGGAGGAATGTCATCGGGGATGTCAGGGTGGGGACATGTGAACTTGGCAAAGAAACTGGGAAGGGAAGCCAGGAAGGGAGGGTGTGGAAATATTGAGATTAGATGGGGACCAGAGAGAAAGGCTTATTCTGGGGCTGGGCTTGTCTCGGGTTTGGGAAGAGGACTGTGTCCAGAAACCTGGCAAGTGGACTGTGTCACTGGTCACAGAAGGGGTCAGGAAACAGAGTGCAGGAGGAAAAAGTTGAAGGGCATTGGGCTGAAGGGGTTGTGCTAGGATAGAAAAGAAACAGAAGAGCATGCATGCGCGCAGGCACTCTTCAGCCTGCAGAGCTGGAATGGGACCCGAGAAGACTGTGTGCTGACGCTGCTGCTGTCTGCAAATACCTTTCAGATCTGTTCTTTATGGCAAGACACAAGACTGTGCTTTCAGATTCATTCATGTTTGAGAATTTGGCTGAATTGGAGTAGGATAACTTTGTGAGGTAGGGTGAAAAGTGAAGTCAGGAAGGTGAGCCATGATATATAAACCTGAACAAATCACTGGGGGGGGTTTCTGCTTTGTCACGATGTATTTTTAAGTTAGAGTTACATTTTAAGGCGGGAGAATTTGTCATAAATTCTTTATTGCCATGTAATCAATCCATTAGTAGTCAGGTGGAAGCATATATATCTCCTCAGTTCCTAGTCAATTTGTAGAAAGAAGAAAGCTTAGTTAGAGGAATGGTCTTGCCACAATTAACATTGCTAGTAAGAAATTTGCATCTATCGGCAAAATGAAAACTATTTTACTACTGAACTCTTTATACACTTTTTCAAATACTCCTGATGCAGTTTCAGTGCAGTCAAAAAAATAAGCATAGGCCAATTAAATATTTCCATTCAGTTTTATTTCAGGAATGCAATTAAGTGCAGTCTTTGGGTGGGATAAGAAGGATATCACTTTTAGTTTGAGTTATTGTTAGATTTTTTTTTTTATTATTCAGCTTGGTATTAGTGTAAATTCTGCATTGGAAGTAAGTGTGACCAATGCTGCTCAGTGTTACCCTGCTGAGGCTGGACTGGTGCATTAAGCCTTCCTTGCAGTTATGCAATAGATAAATGGGAAAAGGTGTCTCTTAGAATTAGACAGATGAGCACTCTGCTCCTATCACTTAGAGTGATGCCCTGCGCAGTCATCCCTGAGATGTTCCATTTCCTGCAATGTGGGAAGAGGAAGCTATATCTGTTCCATGCAATGATATATCCTGTGGTTATTTCAGCTGGCTTCAGGACTGGAAGCAATGTAGATGTGCCTGCACTGGGCTAACACAACTGTATTGGTTGGTAGGACTCCAATGAGACCTTTAGTACTGCACTTTGCTGTGCACCTTTACTGACTTACCTGGAAGCTCCTTTGGTATTTGTAACATTGTCCAGTGCAGAGAAATGGAAAATATGATGGGATCTGTTAATTGAATCTACATCAAAATACAAGCACATGAATGGAACCAGCGTGATCAACCCCTGGTGAGAGAACACAGGATACTGATATGCTCACTCCTTTCTGAGGGTCCATTACAGGTAATGGTTGGAATATAACCTGATTATTTTTCTTTTTCTTTTTTTTTTTTTTAAATAGAATGGGATATTGCTAAAAGCTATTTAATGAAAATAAAATATTTTCCAGAACAGCATCAATAGCTCAGATTTCCTTTCTGCTCTTCATATTTTTACCACATGTATTAACAGTGCAGTTTTTGAGGCTCTTATCCAGCAAAGTACTTGAGCAGGTGCTTAGTTTTAAGCATATGCTTAAATGTTTTTCTCTCTTTAACCCTTATTCTTGGCTTCCACTAAGATTGCTGAAAAGGGTGATAAATGTATGGAAGTTTCTGTGATGTAGAAAGCTGTCTATTAGTAACTCCAGAGAAACCACCAAGTGATTCCACATGGACCACCAAACCATCTTCAGAGTCTAATGATTTTCATTTGCACTGTCAGTCTGGGGTAGACTCAAGATGAAAAGTTATGTAATATTTTTCCAGCTCCCCGAGCTATTCAATCCTCCCTCCGTCATTTGTTTAATACATTCCTCATATGTTGCTCTGGTCTCCTGACACCCAGTCTGTTCCTGGGAACAGCTGAATTCTCACATGAGGGGAAGCACATTTCCATATGTTTTTAGTATTTCAAAAGTGTTATTTTATTTAATATATTAAAAAGATTTAAGCGCCACCCTTCCACTTTCCCCCCCATTGGCATGCTTTTAGCAGGTGCCCCAAGAGGTCATAGAGAAGAAATGAGAACTACAATAGTAGAGAAAAGCAGGCTTTTCGTAGGAGTTCAAGGTGACATATAGTCAAGAAATGCATGAGAAATAAAGTGAACTTAGTCTCCTCTCAGTTTTATTTAGACCTCTTCACCTCTCTGTCTCTTTTCAAAACTACTTTTACTGTTCTAGTTTTAAGAGCTAATAAAATATACAGAACCTGACTCCTCTTGCATCAATTTTAGATTGTTAATGTCAGGATTATACTACTCCATTAGCTACAGGATTCCATTAAAATGTCAGCACCACATGAACAAGGAGGTCCATGCTATCTGAAAAATTCTGTACTACCAACGTTTTGGGACTCTCGACTTGCAGATTAGAGGTATCTCTTTAACACAGAGCTATTAGTCGTATATGAAACTGAAATGGGAACAGGAGGCAATGGGTGAAATTCTTTAAGTACACGGAGAAAATGTGAAAAGAAGGTAAATTCCTGAAGGCAGCTTGTGTTCTTAGTCATGCCCATCTACCTTGCTGAAGGCTGTAAAGCTGCAGAGGACAAAGATGCCAGTTACCCTATGGAGCTCTAATATAATGAAATACTGGCAGAGACAAAGGCAGATGAAGTTTCCCTCTTTGTTTTCAAGTGAGAGGATTTTATGCAAAGTAAAGATGATATAGGGTGCAATGGTCATGTCTTATCTGAAGAGTAATGCTCTTGCCCACCTCAGTCAGGTGAAAGTACTACAGAGTAGTAACTGGCATGTAGATCCGTGGAAGAGCAGTGCTTGCTCAGCAGCCTCAGTATTCCATGACTATGAAGCTTCATAATATAGGAGACAGTGAAATAATACAACATGCATCACAGAGAACAAAAGTAACACAGACCATTGAAATAAATGATCTTTTTAATAGGAAAAACATTGAATCATGTGGTGTTTACTAGCTTCGGCTTTTTGGGATTTCAGCGTTCTTCATATCCAGGGAATGCACCAGTGTGATAACCCCCAGCATCTGTAGTTTCAAAAAAGAGTTGAAAACTCCACAAATTAGAGAAAACATGACAGAGCCAGAACTCTGCTTTGCATCTTTCCTCCCCTTCTCTTCTTATCTATGTTACAAGCATTTTCTATTAACTCTTCTCTCTTATCCTACACAGTGCCAGAACCTGAATGAGTCACGGCTGGGGAAGGGCTTTTTGGATGGCAAAAGCAAAGAAGCAGCATTACTTATGATTTCAAAACAATAGGGAATACATCAATGTCCTAAAAAGGAAGTACTAAACTTTTGCTGTGCTAGGCTGTCACTGGCTTACTGTCAACTCATTAGGCAGCGTCCCAAGCTATGACAAAGGAACGTATTTGAAAATACATTTGGGACTGGTTTGCAAGCATCAGAATGTTTATGCTCATTTGAGATTTCCCCTTCTTTTGTATTGGGTTATTGTGCTACGAGTATATGCAGTTAAGATTGTTGATTACCCCTGGCCAGAAAACAGCAGTTTCTCCTGGTGAGTATTTCTGAGGTTTTGAAATTTCGTTTTGCTTGACATGTGGTTGAATGAAAATGGGAATTTCAGTCTTCTAGCAATAACAAAGATGAATCAGGAGAGAGAAAACAGTCAAAAGATGAACCTGCCATTACCCTGGCATATGAGAAAATGACAGCTGCTCTGGGTAAGGTGAGAGCCTTAGAAAGAGCACTTCTGGCTCTTTTGCATACTTCTGTAATAAGCCATAGGAAAGCTTTTTTATTATCAAAACATTTTAGGTTAGGCACACTGGCAGTTCTGGAAATTAAAAAAAAAAGGCAAAAAAAATTTAAATTAGCTTTACTGAGGATCCAAAAACCAACTGTACTTGAAGAGATTAGACCTTGAGACATGGAAATTGAAGAGATCTGCAAATCCTGATCTTACTTTCCCTTGAGAGGAATCTGCCTTGAAATTGTGAATTTGACAAAATACAGTTCCATGAGAAAGTGTTAGTGGTACCCACATTTTACTCTTGCAAACATGAACAATATCCCAAGACTGTGCCCCCAAAGACAAATGTGAAGCTGGTGTCTATATAACATCTCTCATTACCAAATCGGTATTTTTTTTCTCTGAACAATCATGTGGTTTTACTAAAAGCTATAGGCTCATCGTAGCCAATAGCTATTACAGAAAGTTTTGTATGTTGCAGAACAAAAGGGAAGCAGGTCAACTAGAAAAACATACTATGAATTTTTGATATCAGGTCCTGCTTTCCCTTTTCAGGTGAGACTTCCACTACTGTGGCCACACCTAATATTTATGAATTCTGGCCAAAAGTTGAGAATATTATAATTCAAAAATTTCAGTTGACATTTGGAATACATTACCAAGAAAGAAAATTGAAGCAAGGAGCCTAAATAAGCTTAAGATCACAGAGGTTTATTTCTGAAGAAAAGATGAGATGAGGAATGTGGTAAAAAGTAAAAAAATTTAATCGAAATTTAAGTGAAAGAACAGTAGGAATACCAAGATAGCTGGCCCTTTTGAGGGTTTAAAACTGTTTCATGCTTTAATCACAATCTAGAAACAACTTAGGCCTCACTCAAGAGCATAAATGCATTCCTTACATGGTTTAATTCTATAAAACCTGTAGTATTGCATCAGTAGTATCAATACCAGGGCAGCAAGATATTGTATCTGTAGAAAAAACCAATCTATTTGAGAATTTTAATAAACATTTCAGTTATAGTGATCCAAAAGTGGCCAAAACAGTGAGCTTGATCCCACATCATTTGCATCCTTCCCTTGTGTCACATCCTCAGAATCTTTGGCATCCTTTGCAACCTGATCCTGGACTGAAGCAGTGGGGTTGGTGCTAGGTTGGGTATGAAAGCTGCTGGGCTAACACAGCACTGCACCATCAGCAGGGGACCAGGGCTGGCTGCCACAAGTACCCTTCTACCCTTTTTTTGTGGGCTCTCGGTTGACATCAATTCAGGACTCTGTGAACTGCATATTATTGTGCTGTGTAGACTTGAAGAGTCCTATGAGACTTTGCTGGTTTAATTTAAATCAAAAGTTGGATTGTCAATGGATCCCAGAGGTGCAACTCTTAGTGTCTTCTGGCATCCATTTCTGGTCCTGGAAGACAAAAGTGTTTCTGGCCCCAGTTATAGACAACAGTATTAAAATTGGCCTTGCTGAGTACAAGGAGACTTGGATGTTGAAATGGGCTTTTGGAAAAGCCTCTTCGTGCTTGTGTGTATGTGTACGAGTTTCTAGGGCAGGAAAAGACCAGAAGGGTATTCCTGCGACTCTCATCTTCAGGCTTCTCATGTCTGAGGCACGTAAGAAGGAAGCGGTGGTTGTCACCACAGCTCTACGGTGCTTGGGAGAGAGAGGTTACTGCAGATGAGGATGTGCCTCACTGACAGAGGTTGCCAAAGCTTCTTTCTCTCCCAAGCTGGCTGCACGTCTGGAAAGGTCTAACAACAGTGTAAAGACACTGCCTCCTTTCTTCTCCTCGGGTCTGAGTGACACTTAGAGAAGTATGTCATGTCACTGCTACATTAAATTATTTTATAAACATATATCATTTATGAATAGTGTAGGAAAATAACCAAGATTGGGGAAAATAAGGACATATGGCTTTGCAAAGTTCAGCTCAAAGGCTGGAATATTACAGCAGCTTTGACACTTGC
>WYDI02013889.1:0-27002 GCA_009867235.2 Psittacus erithacus | reverse complement strand
TGAAAGTTAGAAACACAGTGCTGCACCAGCCACTAAGAAGCAGAAAAAATGACTGCTACTGCTGAACCCATGACACAACCACTTCCTGAAAAGTAGAGTTCATCACCCGTAATGGTTCCTGGGGAAAGCAAATAGTGTAGCCCTGAATGTTCCCTCTTCTAACTCTTTTCCCTGAGCTTTTATTGCTAAGCACTTGATTAGATGTTATAGAGTATCTGCCTAGTAAGTTCAGGTCAGCTGCCCTGCGTATGTGCTGCCTCTCGCCTTCTTTCTCGCTCCCAGCTTACTTGCCTAGGAAGGCAGAGTGGGAAAAAGGAATGTCAAAAACCCCAACAAAACAAAACCTTGATGCTGCACAAGCAGTGCTCAGTGACAGCCAAAACACTGGTGTGTTATCAATGCTGTTTTAGTTTTTAGTCACAAATTCACAAATCTAAGACACACCACCATATGGGCTGTTATGAAGAAAAGTAACTGCATCCCAGCCAGAGCTAGTATATCTTATTAAACTCATGATTTAAACAGTATGTGCACTGATTTAATTAAGATATGCTTGGTCTGATAAATAATCATTAATTATTCAAATTAAAAGTAATCTTTTTTTTTGTAATATGTGTATTTTATTTTGCAGTAAATAATTGGTAAATGGTAATTTGATGGATTTATGTTTCAGAAGTTCTGTGAAAAAAGATGTCTAAATATTAGTGTTCCCTTCTTCATTGACTGAGTTGTGTTTAGCTCTGATCAAGGCCTCCTTTTCCTGAACTGGAGCAGTCTGTCACTGTGGTCTTGCTTCTTTTGTTTATATAGCCATGCACTGGGAGCAAATCCTGTGAAACTAACGTCAGTTTACTAGTTCACACATGGTGTAAAATGGATGTGGATCAGACCTCTGCAGTCGTCACAGGTCATACCAGCTACAGTTTTCCAGGCCCTAAAGAAGAAGAAATGGCTTTCAATGCTTAACTCTTGGTAAAGAAAGAAACCTTTTGCCAAACTTAAAGTAACGAAGCCTAGTTCTGGAAATATGCTTATTTAGTGTTTCTTTAATTTAAAGATCTTCAGCAGGTGAATTAGAAGAAGAGAACATAGACCAAAAGGATTTATCAGGGAAAAGAGTAAGACCTGAGTTTGGGGAGAAAGTAAAATACTATAGTTTTAATTAAGATGTTAACTTCATTGTCATTTGTCCTGTATATAAGTCATGCATAGTTCTGACTTTTTTATGTTCCCTTAATTTAGAGATACACATTATGCTTCTATGGCTGTGTTTTTAGGGTTTGGGATTCGAAAGATCCATTCCCTGAAGCAGGATTAGTATTAGTTCTAAGGGAATACCTGGCAGTGCTCTCTGCAAGCAGATGGCTTTCAGGTGTTTTGCTTTCTAGATGGGGTGGCTCAGAAAACAGAGAAACAAAAATGAAAGAATGGAGCATTTTTCTTACTATTTATCAAAGTGTCATCAACATTGTGAGAGAAAAATCTACTTCAGACCTGAGAGAAACATAAGATGCTGTTAAAATGAAACAGTAAAATTTTAGCTTTTTCCTGTAAATAATATCCAGTATTTCTAAAGTGACTGCTAGCTTAACAAAATTTGGGAAGACCTGGCAGGCTTGGCCAGTGAGGAAGTAAGGAGTAAGGAAGGAAATGAGATCAAGCCAGTCATTACTTTGGACTCCAGAGAAGTTGCCAGATAACCACTCCGCCTGTAACCATAGTGAGGCAGGGGATTTTTCTCATGCTTGAGAAGAAAATGAGAAGGGCATGTGTTTGGTCCTCTGTTTATGTAAGTGTTATTGTCTGAAACTTTAAATTCATTACAGATATTTACTGGTGGACAGGGAAAGGAGCAATACAGACCCATGCAATATAGATGGAGGCCTTTGAAGTGTGCTGGCCTCTGGTATGGACAGCTAACCAACAGGCCCAGGTTCCATTGCATTTTCAATCTCTGGAGTATTTTGTAAAATCAAAATTCTGTTTTGCACTTGTAGGTCGCAATATATTGTTATTCTTGTTGGACAGTGAGTAAGCAAGTAAGGAGCATAAATGTTCTTAGATCGAGCATTTACTTTAGCCAAATGTCAGTCTGGAACGAATGGGCAAGGGAAGCAAGATAGAAATTGTCAAGAGAGAAGGAAAAATGTGTGCCTGTTAAAAGGCCTTTTTTTTTTGTTTTAGCATATGTCTACCTCTACTTCCCCTCTGAAGAGTGAGAACCATGTAGAGGAGGGTGGCTTGGCTTGTATCACAGCCACAGTGAGCAGCACTGCAGCAGTCCAGCTGAGGAGTGTTTTACCACATCGTAAAAAATTTCTTTCTTACATCTAGCCTGAATCTCCCCTATTTTAGTTTAAAACCTGATCTTAAGTCTGTGCTGTACGAGAGCAGGTTTGGCTTTTGTGCCTCAACAAAACGTCTAATAACTGCTTAAGAAGTTAGAAGCTGTCCATAGTACCAGCCTTGAAGAACCATAAGCAGGATAACCTAGTCACTGGAGGGCATATTTGTGAGTATTATGGACTTCATCATTAGACTTCCACAAGTGATAGTTCGTTTAGAATCACAGAATCATAGAATAGATAGGGTTGGAAAGAACCTTAAGATCATCTAGTTCCAACCCCCCTGCCATGGGCAGGGACACCTTGTATTAAGCCATGTAACCCAAGGCTCTGTCCAGCCTGGCCTTGAACACCGCCAGGGATGGAGCATTCACAACTTCTCTGGGCAGCCCATTCCAGTGCTTCACCACCCTAACAGTAAAGAACTTCTTCCTTATGTCCAATCTAAACTTCCCCTGTTTAAGTTTGAACCTGTTATCTCTTGTCCTATCACTACAGCCCCTAATGAAGAGTCCCTCCCCAGCATCCCTATAGGCCTCCTTAAGATACTGGAAGGCTGCTATGAGGTCTCCATACAGCCTTCTCTTTTCCAGGCTGAACAGCCCCAACTTGCTCAGCCTGTCTTCATACAGGAGGTGCTCCAGTCCCCTTTGTCTTTCCTTTCTGTAAGACAATGCATGATTTATGAGTTTGTGCTTTCTTATCAGGAACAACTTAGTGTATGATTTTAGCTACAAAGATATTTAAATGGGCTGGCATTTGGTTTAATGGTTTTCTTTTTTTTGTTGTTGTTGGTTTTCAGAGTGGTTTGTAACTAGTTGAATCTGGCCTTTTTTGCTGCAAAATGTGTTATGTGTGGTGAAATTAATATTGCTCTGGGAACCAGAGCTTTTTATTTTCTTGACCTTTGCATCTTTAAATGTTTGCCATTAATGCTGCTTGAAGTCTGTTTTATTTTTCTGGATTTAAAATATAAATTAAAAAAAGTGCTGAGGAGGTGGGCAGGTGTGTGAAGCAGTTTCTTAAGTGTCATAGTTTTCCTAATGGTTAATTCTATGAAGCTTAGATGCACTGGATATAGTATCTTACTATTCAAATGTGGTTTTTTTTGCTAGGCAAAGTACGCTTCAACCTGAAAGATAATACAGAAGAGTACTCTGAGCTGATCAGTGAACATCGTTCTTCACAGTGTTACATTTGTTGGTATAGGTAAATAATATCTTTCTTTGTATCTTCAAGTACAAGAGCAAAACACAATGAAACACTTTACTGATTTTTTTGATAGCTAAATCTCACAGTTCAGGGATTTTTTAGTCTGTGTTTCCTTACTTTTTCTCTGTTTTTGAGGTACTCATAACATGTAGCCTTGCCCTTTTTTTGTACTAGACAAAAAGCATCACAACACAGGTATCAATCATGATGCTGATGGCTGTTAAAATAGAGTTCAGTACCTCAGTACCTTTATATACTTAATATGGATTAAATGAAAGCCAGCCTTCCACTTTGAGCATTACATATAAAACCACTTGTCGCAGTAATTTATACCCTTAGAAATGTGTGGAGTGAGTGGACGTGTAGGGTACAAATGGACAGATTAGAATAGGTGCTCTTGAATTTTCAAACAGTGTCAGGTGCAGAACAGAAATCCTTTCCCGTGTCTTATGCCACATCCAGAGTTTAGAGCAAAATCTGCATTTGGGGACTGTTGTTCATCTTTGCTTTCTGTAACAGGGATGTTCTTCCCCTTTTGCTGACAAGGAGAGGGTCCTAATATGCCATAGGAGAACTTAAAGCCTGTATTCTGTACGGGGACAAGAGGATGTCTCACTGGTTTTATAATCTGATTTGGAAAAAGTCCATAAAATTAAATCATAGAGAAGGAACCAGCTCCATTAGATGTCTTAAACATTTATATCTGAGAGAGACCCTAGTTACTTCACCTTCCATTGAAAGCTAATGGCCATGGGTGGGTCGCTAGCACAGAGGCCAGTCTTGGGAAAGGAGCTGAAAGAAAGGTGTGTTACCCCTCTTTTTGTTCTACCAATGGTTTTTCACCACTGTTTCATCACACCATTTTCTTCTAAGTTATGTCTTTGATTTACATTTAAAGTATTTCTTCGCCACCAATGGCCTTTGCTCCACAAAGATGAAATGTCTGGCCTGACTTTTGAAACTGCTTTATGCCTAAGGGTAACTGGCTCTGTTATGTATATAGGATAGAGATGAGGCTCTAGTTTAACTCAGGACACAATGTACCTACTTTCTTTTTTTCTTGTAGGACAGGCAGAATATTTCATGTGCTCAAAGTCCACCAATGCCTGTTGCATAATCTCCCAAGAAATTATAGGCAAGTTTCTTGTAAGTGATAAGGTAGTGATAAGATCCTTGAATGATGTATTTGGAGAAACAAGCAAGCAGTGTGAGGTTACAGTAACACCTATGCAGCTTTGCTGTGGGATACTCTTGCATGAGGTGAGCTCAACAGATGGTGGCGGCCCAGTTTGTAAACTCTTCAGTAGAATCATAAATTATTCTGTGGAACAAAGACTGAGATTTCAGGAAGAGGACTGAGGCTAAGGAGCAGAGCTGTGGGAAATGGATTGTAATCTCTTCCCTTGTTGGCTCACTTAGAGTTGTGCGTGTCAGTTTTATTTTGCCCAAGTCAGCTGCTGAAGCAGGGGTTAGGACCCAGTGCAGTGAATTGAAATGGAAAAATAAACAAACAAACATAAAATCTAAACATAAAATCAGGAAAATGCTTTGGTGATTGAAAGGATTTTTTGTAACCTTAAACAGGCTATTTATTTTGTGTACTTGCAATAAAAGCAGGGATAGTATTGGACTATTAGAAACATGAGGTCAAGGAGAGGCCAGTAGCCTGCAGATAGGAGCATTAACCTACATCTGAAACACAGAGTACCTGGCCCTCTGCCCAGGTAAATTGGTATTCACATCTCCAGAGTGCTCTCACTCCTGGGTTAGGACATTCTGGGTGTGATGTTCTCTGCATCAGAACCTCTCCAGGTGCTGTTGGAGGTCCCTTTTTCACTGACTTCTTAAATAGTCATCAAATACTGCGAGTGGGAAAGACCAAGCCCATCGTTTAGCCATCTCATAGAAGAAGGAGTCATGTAAGCATGGTTCTCTTCAGAGAGGGGAGAGAAAAGAAACCACGCTTCCCACCCCTGCTGAATGCATTAAAACTGAGCTACCGAGCAAAATGTGAGTGCTTGTCTGCCTCAGCAAGAACAGTGAATCTTGATGTGGACCATTTTGTGACTTTTATTGGTAGTGTCCCAAATTAAATATTTTGAAAATTTCAGACATTTGAAACATAAAAAACCCCTCAAACCTGAAATTCTAAACAGGGGTGGAAAAACCTTTGAAGTTACCTAATTTTATCTCTGCCTCTAGGAAGTCTGGAGGGTTTTTTTTTTGTTATTTTTGGATGGGAGAATTTTTATTTTGGATAAAAATGTCGTTTGTTTGGTTTTGGTGTTTTTTGTTTATTTGTTTGTTTTTTAATATAGGCACACGATTCACTAAGAAATTGTCCAAACATTATATGTAGAATGTTTTTGGTGAGATAAAATTCTGATGTGCTACGCTGTTTCCTCAAAACTGGAGCATCTATATTGGTTTTAGCAAGATTTTGTACCTTTTCTATTGAGGTCTTTGGCTTGATGCTAGTTTCTGATCAGAAATCCAGATAGATGAAATAGTGCCCTATGAAATCTTTGAATTTTTTTATGTTTCAACATAAAAAAAGTTATACTGTTTAAACATTGATAAGAAATGGAATGGTTCCATTGGAACAGGTGTTATTATTTAGTTTTTGGACCAAACGATGATTGATGTTAGTATGTTTTTGAAGCAAAGCCAAAACTTCCTATCTCTTTTCTGATAGCATGTCTTAATAAACAGCTTGCCCTTATTGGTACACCTTTCAGCACAGCCGGTCTCTATTCTGCCTGAGTACTTCAAATAAGAAAACAAATAGGAAATAACAAAATACTTTGGGGAGCTATCCTTATGGTGTTTGTTAACTTGGCTAAATTAACTCACCATCACAAAAAATGCTTGAAGAGGAGAGAAACGGATTATTGGTTTGCAGCTGAATGCTGAAAATTCTGCCATTTATAGGTGAGGGATTTGAAGTGTTCACCAAAGAAGTAACCTATTGTAGTTATAACTGTGCATAGCACAGTAAGTTATGGTAAAGCAATTGCATACCTAAGGCTGAAATTGCCAGTGGTGCATTACATGGGACAGTTCTGCCTGGAGGATTGTTTTTATTGGAACATTATTGATCCAGGTACACGAGTAGCCACAAAGCACCAATACTGAGGATTGTATGCTCTCATAAAACATATGAGGTAGCAAAGGGATGGGAATGGAGGCAGAAAAGGACCATTAGTTATGCTGTATTGTTGGCAGAAAAACCATACTGATAGATGCATATGGGTCTGTTTTGCTCTGATGTGAGGAGCAATTAGCAGAATGTACTTTCTTTAAGTGTGTTTCTGTGGTGACAAGTCTCTTAACTTCATGAAAAAGCACCCAGAAGAGAGCCATGATTCAAAATGCTCTGCTGGTGATATCCCTTCTCTCCCAGAAGCACCATCTTGAGCATCACTGCTTCTTTGTTCATGAGGCTATTAACCAGGGGAAAAATCAATACATAATTTACCTTTCTACATGTGGCAGAGTTCAAGAAAGTGAAAGAAACTGAAAATAGCTGAAGAAAAGGGAAGTGCTTTTGGTATTGTGCTGAGAAAGAAAACCAGTTTTTATAAGAGAAGCTTTAATGTGCTTTTGTGCCTGTTGCTTACATGAAACCTTATGTGAAACTGGATTTCTGTAGCAGTCCCAGGAAAAAATTCAGGAACTGATGTGCACTACTAGGAATGAAGAGGCTTTAAAACTCACATTTCACCTTCCAAGGAAAAAAATAATGAAATCATCTTCAGAGAGGCAAGACTGTAAGATGTTTTCAGATTCTATTGGCTTTATTTTAGTATGTCTAAATATTTCCTGGAAATTCAAGCAGAAGCCAAGCTCTCTTTTCAAGGGAGCATTTTGGCCACTTGGTTAGAAAGTCATGCCTGTTCACTATCTCCTTTTGGTAACATTTGAACACTTCTATAATGCCGAACTATTTAATCATAATTGATTCTATGATTCCATGGTCAGGAAAAGTTGATGGACAGACATCTCAAAATATTCAACAGGTTGATAAGTAAGGCACTCTTCCGGAAGCCGTGGCATAAACCTTAAAACACTGCTGTAGTCTTTGCAACCTTGAATGACATTTGTAGTGCTGAGCTGCAAGTGTTCATGGTTCTTTCTCAGACACTCCCCTCAGCTTTGTTCTCCTTATTTGCTATGCAGTGGGATGTACCAGGCCCTTTTAGGACCAAGCACATATGCAGGTGCTCTGCAGACTCTTCGCATTTATGCTTTAGCCTTTTTGCAAAGGTTTTCACCTTACGCTGAGGTCCACTGATGTACCAAAGTTGCTGTGCAGTAAGGCAGGTTATACACAAAGGGCTTGTAGCCTGGACTTCTGATCAAAGACTAAACTTCAGCCAGACAGGGAGGACTATTAATTGGTAAATGCTGAAGGTACGAAACAGTTTGCAAAGATGGATTCCCTCCCCTCCCCTCCTTGCTGTTTCAGAAGCTTGAAACTTAAACTGTTTTATATTTTAATGAGAAAAGGTTGTACAGGTTTAATGAAAAAAGTGTGTAGAGGTTTGGTTTTGCACAGCAATATGTATTTGTCATGGGTTACACTGTTATCCTTAAAGGAACTTATAATGAAATAATGACGAATTACATCTATCTAACATGTACAGTTACGGATTTAGATATAACTTAGGGAGCAGAATGCATTCATCAGTACCGCACATTGATTTACAATCATGCCCTCATATTGCTATGACTCTTGGCACTGAAAACCATGGAGTCTGTTTAGGTCTGGAAGGGAACCCTGGAGATCATCTGATCCACCCCCCTGCTCAAAGCCAAGTAATTCCACAGTTAGATTGATCAGGGTTTTACACAGGTGAGTTTTGAAAGCCTTCAGTGATGGGAATTTCTCAGCTTCTCTGGGCAATCTTTTCAAGCTTTTAGCCACTCTCATCATAAATTTTCTGTTTATCCAGTCAGAAATTCCCTTACTGCTTCTTGTAGCCATAACATTTTGTCCTTTTGCTTTGCATTTTTTAAGAATTTGGCTCTGTCTTCTGTATCCTCCCCTCCTCAGTCCTGACTACATCAGCCTGAAGCCTTCTGTTCTCCAGTCTGAATAAACTCAGCTCCCTCAGCCTTTTGCCTTATATCATCTGCTTTAGTCCCCAACTGCCTCTGCTTCTCTCCCAGGTTGTCAATATTTCTCCTGTTTTGGGGGTGCTCCAAAACTTGTCTTGTGGACTATTCAGACGTTTGGGGAAGTCTTTCACCCTTTGACAGACTCTTAACTGCTGGTAAGAGCCATGTGGTGTTTCAGAATGCCTACAGGCTGGATAGCACATTTCAGTTGTTTAATGAAGAAAAACACATCTTGAAATGCACATTTGAAGAAATACAGAAAGTCTTGTGCTTTGCAGGCTTGTGTTTATATTGATAACAACTCCAATAATAAAGGCTAATTCCTTCTACTTCTTTTCCAAACTATGGGAGAATAACAAAGTTTCAAAATTTTCTTGTAACTTCTCCCTCCCTGAATTCAGAGTTGGATGTCAATGATCAGTGATCTGGCACAGCTATAAGAATCAATGTACCTCTGCTATGCACCATACCAGGCTGTGTGAACAAAGAATGAATGAGTAGGAGCTTGACATTGCTAGACACCAAAATAGTGAAATCATGGGGCAGACTTTGCAGTTAGTTGTGACAGAATATTACTGCTGGGCCTCCAACTGAGAAGCACGTTGGAAGGCTGAAAGTATTTGTGCTTTTGTCTGGATGCAAGTGCAAATGAGTTAGTTAAATGTATTTGGCCTTAGTAAGTTCATTGTCTTTAACAAAACACAAGTTTTTATTTGCATACCTACTGTACATCTATCTACATGTGCTGTAGTGACTCTTGCAAAAAGACAAGTCGTCTTCTCCCATTCTTCTGAGAAAATAAATCAAAATCCTGGAGGAAGTGAACCACAACAGTAAAATACCCATATCAGAAACTGGTTTCCTGGCTGCTCTCTTTATAAGTGCCTAGCTCAGTGCTGGTGATCAAGTAAGTGGTTCACACAGCTGCCATGGTTGTACCATCCACCTGTCCTTCCATACAGAGACCTTGCCACACAGCACCTTCAGCTCCTCAAGCACAGCAGTTACAGGCTGGTGCTGTTGTAATGGCATTGTGCACCATAAAATTGTGAATCTTCTGCCTGCACCACAGACAAGGAGAGGAAGTGGAAAGTCCTGTTTATCTGGCACGGAAAAGGATTACCTGCTGAAGCAGCAGTCGCTTGACATGGCGTTTTCTCTGCACCCACAAAACACCCTCTGACAGACAGTGTTGCATGTTCATCAGTTCCCAGGCAGCTTCTGAGGGTTTCCTTTGCAATGCATGTTGCTCAGTACAGATGACCCTGAGTCCTCTACCCATGACACAGAGCAGCCACTTCAGTCAGAGGAGCCTGGAACCGATGGGGAGGGTGCAGGCCATGGAACTGCAGATCTGTAGGAGACACTTTCTCATGCAGGCTGGCTCTTTTATTCCAGAGCAGGAGCAGCTGTTTAGCTGTACATGTGACTGATGGGACAATTGAGAGTGAAGCTTTTTATCACCATAGAAAGTCTTTCAGTTGAGACTTACTGTTCCAAAAGAGATAACATGACACAGCCAGACTGTATGGCCTATGTAATAATACAAGAGCTGATAATAGACTGTGATAGCCTCTTCCACTGGTACGCCCTAACCTGATTTGGATGGATATTTTAATCTGGTGTCTGATACATATCTCTCCCTCTTCCCTTCCATTCCGAACCCTCACCAATAGGGAAGGAATGATGCTGTCACTGAAATGTGTTGTTTACTCTGCATGGACACATGCTGTTAAATGGACATGCTGGAATCAGGTGTGTATCCATTATGCAGGAGAGTAGAGGTGCTAGGGGTCCTTCTGACTTTTGCTTTATCCTAAGATGCCACGAGTAATCTTTTCATTTTATTGAATCATCAGTGAAACTCTGGTGTTCAGCCAAATCATGGTTTGGAGAGGATGCAGCAGCTGTGTACTCCATTATAATGAAAATCCAAACCAGAAGAAAGGAGCAATAGATCTCTATCTGCATAGACCACATTCTTCTATTCTTTGAATCTTTAGGTTTATTAATGAAGCCTAAATAAGAAATTAATGGTTCTGTGATGTTTGTAGCTTCTATGGTTAGGGTAAAAACTGTAATGGACATTTCCCATGCAGAAGGAAAAATATTAGATTACTAGGGCTTTCCCTTTTAACAAAATAGTACACTCTACTTTAGCAACAAGTAAGTTACATGCTTTGGGACGTTTCGCATGGCATCTTTGTAGTCCTTTGATTTTATACAATAGCATGCATCGATCACAAATGATAACAGAAATTGAGAGTGATTGGGAAGAGCCAGTGCAGAGGCTAAGTTTAATCAGCTCTGCAAAGCCTGTAAAATGAAATGTTGTCTGTAGACATGCACCAGTTTAGTACATGTAAGTGTGTTTTGAAACTTTTGGTGTCTCAGCCATGCCAATTTAAGGTTTGCGTTACCTGATGATGCTCCTTTTCCAAGCTGTCTTAATATATTGTAGAGAAGAGTAAATATGATTGGTAGAAGAATTTCACAGCCCATAGGTAAAGTTGCAGGGGATTATTTCCATAAGGAAGCTATACTTATCAGAAAATGTCAAGGTGTTTGCCATCCTTGTAGCTTAATCTGAAGTAGGCAAAACAGGAAGAGGAATGGGAATTGCTTGTGAAATATGCTGAGAATGTATGGTGGCTCTTTGTGAGCAGGGTTATGAGCAAGAATGACTCCACCACCAGTAAAATCTGTTGTGCCAGATTTTGACATTAACACATGGAAAAACCACTAAAGTTTTAATTTTACTCCCACAAGGCAATACAGCAATCATTAATCATACGATTGTTGTAAAAAAATGCAAAAAAGTGAAGGTCTCAGGTCCATGGAGATTGCAACTTATTTTAGAAGGTTGCAAGGTTTAGAAGGTGATGTTTCCGAAGGACTTTTAGGTTGTTGAACCTTATTTTCCCATCAAACTCCAAATTCTAGCACACTGCTGAATTTTCTATTTACTCATTAATGTTATGACATGTTGTGGGACAAACTAATAGAAAATGGTGTAGATGTTCTTTCAGGCACATAGAGTCAAATTGTGTAAATTGTGCCCATTATGTACAAGAAAATTTTGAAGTGTCACTGCTTTGCTATGCCTAAACAGACACCAGCATTTGTACACACATAGACAATAGCTGTACTCCAGGCTTTGATACTGAGTTTACTGTGCTGCAGAGTATTCAAAAGGAACTGAGATGTCTGCTTATTGATTGAAGCAAGTTAGAAGCTTCTCATGTTGCTTCATTCTCAACGATCTTGTGCCCCCATAATACAGGTGGTGTAAATCGGAGATTTTGAGCTTCTGCACATCTACTGCTCTGATAGCCATCTTATTTTGTATTGATTTTTTTTTACAGTGCCTGCCAGTTGTAGACAATTGTTGGAAGTTGTGATATGCAAAGTGTTATTAACAGTCTAAGCAACCACTATGTGAAAATGTGTGATGCTGCTGTCTGAGTACAACATGGTGCCTCATTTATAGTGTTGCATTTTTCTTCTGTATGGTCCTTTAGGTGTACTAGGGTTCTTTATATAAAGATATTAATAAGAAAAATGGACAAAATAGTTCTTATGCATCAGCATAAGAACTTAATTTAACATAAATTTAATCAATTTAGAGTATTGATTAAATAAGAAAATAACAATGTTCCTTTCAAGAATAGGCCTTTATTTTGCAAAACGAGAGGAATACATAAATAGATTTGTAACTGAAAGTAATTAACCTTTAAATATGCAAAACTCATCTATGTACCTAATTATAATCACACTGCCACAGGACATGGGATTATGATTTATAATTCCCTACCTAATTATATGAATCCAGAATATAAAAGTAAAATGCCTAAAACAGTATAAATGAGAAATGCTCATGTAACTGCCTTTCATAGTTTGACTGTTTTTAAGATGCACTAATATTTGGAACTAAAAAATTTGGTTTGTTCCTGTGTTATTTATATTCTCTTTCTTACCAAGTGAGGAAGGGGTTGTTGATTGCTGTAAAAGCTCAGAATCCTATACTGGTGATAAAAGATGGACTTTGTTAATATTTAAACAAGTGAAACTTCCCAAACCTATATAAAAATGATGCATCACCTGGTCTGGATTAGACAAACAAACCTCACATTTTTGTCTTAAGTTTGAACTTCTCCATGATTTTTCTTGTTATTTCTGTATTTTAGCTGCCTTTTCATTCATTTCTCTCTGTTTCACCCTTTTAAGTGTTATTTGCACTTTTTTGGACTTGTTTTAAACTACGTATACCAGTTATGGAAATTCTCATTATTAAATCAATTTGATTTTCTTGGTATATTTTAGGTGTAATTAATTAGGGATGGCTTCTGCTGTGGAGCTGTGACCCATAAAGCTAGTTTCTAAATTAGCTACTTGCAAATAATCTGTGACAGGTTTTTTCTTTGATTTGGTTGTTTTATCAGTAAGTTAATCAAGGAATGCAATTTAACTATGCCATTAGTTATTTAACATTATATAGTCTATATATATTTGTATACTCCAGTAAGTGTCATCAGTGTGCTTAAATTAAACCTGAAGAATGAACGTATATGCAAATCCTGGTTGATTATGCATAACCAACACAAACAGTTTTAATAAGCAATTAACTCTGCAGCAGGTCATAGCCAATCTTGCTCACCACTTCTCTAAGTGGTATTTGAACAAGTATCATTAATGTTATAGTGCATTTCATTATACAAGCTGCCACAGGGCAAAGGCATAAAATGGACTGAGCTGGGTGTGGTAGTACTTATGGATACTTAGCTTTATCTTAGGTATAAGTGGGAGTCAAGAAGTTGAATAAATTTAAAGCTTTCTTACTCTGGTGTATAATCTGGAGATAAGAGACTGTTGCAGCCACCTTAAAGATGTTTTTGATTCATGTTTAATCATATCTTTCCCTTAAATTTCTTCTAAACACTGTAATTAATAAAGAGTATTGTGGCTCTTCAGGTAAAGACTGAGAGCTTGAAATCTCTCCCGATAACAAAAACAAAGCTATGTTAGACATGAGGAAATCCACTCTCACTTTCCTAGAGAAACTAGAAAATCAGTAAGCTTAAATGACCATTGAGAACTATGTTTTATTAGATCTCACAAAACCAGCCAAAGGACAAAAGAATTTACAGTTATGTAGTCAAAACAAGCCAGCTTTGGAAAAATAGATAACCACTGAAATCAGAAGTCAAATGGGTCTAAGAAGAGATTTTTACAATCAGGATATGATATATGAGAAGTTAAGAAAAATCAGAGAGAGTGAGGACACACTCATCAAAGAATTCCCCCATTAAAATTTAATGTCTTGTTTTGTCCAGTGGAAAAAAGTGAATTGTTTTCAAATCAAACTTTCTATAAAAGTTAGGTCTAAAGACTCTATGTTAACCAGCATCATTTTCTCTGTCTCTGCAAGGGAAGAACAGGTAGACCAGACATTGCACTAGTCTTCATGGTCCCTGAGTTATGTGTGTCA
The DNA here is from genome assembly GCA_009867235.2 of Psittacus erithacus. Lineage (NCBI taxonomy): Eukaryota > Metazoa > Chordata > Aves > Psittaciformes > Psittacidae > Psittacus > Psittacus erithacus. Next base: position 12,836 of record WYDI02013889.1, on the reverse strand, counting down.
CTTTGTTCCGTACGGAAGGAGATGCCCTAAGGTTGGAGTACAACAAAACTTCACCATCAGACCACAGAGAAAAATGACAGATCTGCTTTAAACTAAGGTAGACTAAATCTATTTTTCCAGCTAAGGCAGTTCCATTGTATAAAATAATTTTATTTGAGTAGGTGTTGCAAATTCTCCCTATATATCACTTGATCACTGGAAGGCTTCAATAGAAGAGCCAGTTTTAGAGCCAGTAGGTTTAGGGCAGTCAGGGATGTATTTCTGTGCTTTTTTACTCTACAATGTAAATAATACTAACATTTCATTTTTAATATATCTATTAATTTTAGAACACTTTATCCTTTGTGCCTATTTGAAGGCACTTATAAGGTACCCAGAAACCTGAAGGTGATTTCAGGGGCAATTACTGGGAGATTTTCCTTGGGTACATTTCAAGATGGAGACGCTTTGTTTATAAGAATGGACAGTTTTTTGATAAATCATGAAATGTGACATTAGGGACAATTCTGTGGCTTAACCAACAGACCTAATTAGGATTTTTTTTTTAACTTCTTGAGCTGTGGAGAGTGCTCTTTCAAAATCCCAAGACATAGGCATCCTTGGTAACTGTCCGTAGACACATGAATTATTTAAGGCTAGCTTATCACAAAACTAATTATTCCAGTTCCTGCTGAAAGTTTTGTGTATGTTTGATAAATTGTCCCAGGAAGAGGTCTCTAGGGAGTTAAAGCAGCATTTTTCATTCACAGAACCTCACCTCTGAAGTCTGCCACTGCAATAAAACATACACAACTAAGCTAGGAATTAGTCACAGAAACAAAGTATTGCTAAGATTTCTTGTAGCAAGGCTTTCCTTCAGCACTGTCTGCTTCCTCCATCATCAGTAAAAAAACAGGGCTAGAACAGACTTCAGGAGGCCAAATAATTTATTCTTTGCTCCCCAACAGATTTTATTCCCCTGCAAGTAGATTTCAGCTGTCTGTTTAATGCTAACAGATGACTGCCTGGTCTGTTCTTGGATGCCTCTAGTACAGGTGATTCTACAAGAGATTTTAGTGCCTGAATATCCTTATTGTTTTTCTAATACCCTGCCTCATGCTTCCTTGCTGTAGTTTACTTATTTTGCTGTCTGCCATGGACACAGAGAACAGTTTATTCTGAGGTTATCTTCCCTGCATTTTTTCCCCGTAGCATACAGAGAAAAATTAACACACATGCACGTGCACACACCAACATACACATATGAATATATAAGCATAAATGAGCACACATAATTTAGTCTTTTGTCTGATTATTCTTGCTTTTCTCCAGAAAGCCTCTAATTAGTGTGAAACCAAAAAAGGGATGGATACTAGACATACTACTTTCTCCTTGCCAATTCTGGGGACTAAGGGAATTTTCCTTTTCTTAGAAGATATCCTTTTCCTTCATAGATAAGTCCACACTGGGGATATATCTATATGCAAGCATTGCTGGAGAGTTTTTCCCTTGGGATACCTGTGGGAAGGATCCCTAGCCCATATTCTGCATGTCCTATCCATGAATCATCTCTGAAAGGGGCAAAGCAGATAAAGTAGATACTCTTCTCCAAGTTTGCCTAAGATGCTTCAATGAGAACAAAAGTTTTATCCTCTCAGAACCTGACCTGCAACCTAACTTCAGGTAGCACAGACTACTTCTCTCCAGCTCTTGAGCTTTTAGTAGGAAGGCTTCTTTTTATGAGCTTTGTTTCTTTTCTTCAGATTAAAGAGCCTTTCAGCCTTTGTAGAGTGAAAGGCTGCTGTTTGCCCTGTTAGCTGCAAACACCCTGTTTCTTGTGGAATAATGATGTAGCTGCAGTTCCTCCTGCTGTGTTATGAAGCACATAGTGACCGCTTGACCACTTCAAATATGAACTGAGAGTACTGGTAACATCTGAGGTATGTCATGCAAACCCACAAAGTCTCCTGGTAGTCTAGGGCAGTTAAAACTAGTCCTACATTAACAGGTCATTGTTGAAGAGAAGGAAAGATAGTGTGTTAGAATCAGAAAAGTTCATTGAATTACTCCTTGGAAATCAGTTTCTTCCTCTTTGTACCGTGCCAGCAAATAGTAATTTAGAATTATTTTTCAGGAATCACTGAATGTCACTAATATTACTGTTAACACTAGTGTGGTGCTCAGAAGTTTTAGGGTACCTCAGGTTTCTCAGAGGAGCTTCAAATTTCAGAAGAGACTCTAAAAGGTAGAGAAAAAAGGATTTGTTCAGTATTTGCAGTGCAGAAATGCTGCACTTCATGCACACTTACACATGCTAACTTGAATCTTCTGAGATTTTGCTAAATCCTCCAGACATTCTCTGAAAGGAGACTGGCCTTTTGGCTTCTATTGCTGCCTTCAAAATTTCAATATTATTCTATAACACCATATTCATTTTTATATAAAACATATATATAAAACCATATAAAATTCAGGATCCCGAGAGACATGTGTTTTCTGTAAGGTCACAATGCTAACGCAGGTATCTTTACTCTAGCTCCTGACTTAGTTATTGTAAAACTACCTTGCAGTACTCACATAAAGCACACGTTTGTGCTCTCTAAATGCTAGTATATTGTTAGAAAACAAAGATAAAACTGTAGCTGCCTTGTGTGTGACACCTGCTAGGATTGCCAAAGTAGGTGATACTTGTGAGTCCAAAACTCTAGATGCATTTCCAGCGTACCTCACATGCATTAACTTTTCTGTGCAGCTCCAGTGGTGGTGGTGAAGGCTGGTGGAGGTAGGCATGGTGCTTTATTCCTGCTTGAAGATTAGCCAGGATATACAGTAGAGTGCTCACACAGGATACCCAGGGTGCAAGACTGCACATTATCCTGTAGCTAGACTGGCTAATACATTTTACATTTAACAGTATCTAGATTAAAAAGAAAGAAACAGCTGCTGAAAAGGGAACAGACCCCTGCGCTCCCACACTCTTGAACGTGCAGCTTAATCACAAGGCTAAAGAATGTTGGTCACCTCTTCTCCCCTCTCTCAGCTCAGGGAATCATTTATTTCTGTATGCAAAATAAGCAAGAGTGACAGCGATCTTTCCCCCTGTGACTCAGTAGCCAAGTCTTTCTTCTGGAATATGTTGATTAGTTTATATTCCCTTCTCTTCTGTACAGGAAAAGCTGAACCCAGGTTTCTAATATTGGACTGCTTCACAGGAGAGGGGATACTCCGCCCTCATTGTAATTTAAAGATGAAATAATCCTCTCAGTGCAATTTATGTGTGTTTTTTTTGACAATTCCCCTGGTTTTGAAGAGTACACCCAAGGGAAAATTTTCAGATGTGAGTTCAAAGTAGAAGCCTTTGTAGCCTTGATTTGGGTGTCTAGCCCAGGCCTTTCGAGTGCCAGCACTTCTCTGAATTTCACATCTCTGAATTTCGAGGACATTTGCTCTCTCTGTGAAATTTATTACTGATCTGTGTCTATTGCAATTGCTCCAGTCACTGAGCCCTAGAACCTATCTAGTCAGTTTTTTCATAGATCTGACCCTTCAGCTCAGTATAGATACCCTCTAATCACAGTGTGTTTACAAGGATAATGGCAACTAAGTCACAGTTGAAGGCCTAATATTGTGAGTTAACAGAAAATTAAACATAAACAGGTTTACTTGGATTTTATATGCAAAGCATAGGTTGTCTTTTAGCAGGTGCACACTGCACCTGAAGAAAGGATAACAACAATACTCTTACAGTATCTACAGTCTTGAGTGTGTCTGTAAATTAAGATGAAATATCAGATCTTTGCATAAACCAGTGTTTGCCGGATATTTTTCCATCTTCATCAGTATCTAGTCCTCTACTGCTTGCAAGCTGTAATGGTGGAATGTATTGAAGAATAGACTGAGTAGTCATAACTTCATGCCCTTAACCTTATTCTGGATAGGTGGACATGAAAATGATGGGTATGTATATATGCAAACACAGATCTGTATATGTCCATTCAGTCTTCCAACCATACCTTGTAAGCTGTGTGCTGCCTGTTAGTTTGGTTGTAAGTTTTTAGAGGAAAAGATTCGACTATTTTTAGAATATTCTTCAATACGATAAGTAATATAGCTTCTTCCTTTGTCATTTGAGAAGCGCACTAATTAAAACTTAAAATAAGAAAGATGATCCTCTGCTCCAAATTCTTTCTATTAGAGTTGTTATTCTCAGGGTCTGAAAGGCTGAAAGGAGTTTTCTAGGGGTGTTTTTATGGTAGGAATTTGTCTGGATTTTTTTGTCTTCTTGCCACTTGCTCATCACTTGTTCTACACATTGTAATTTTAGTGGAGAAAAATCTGTTAAAAACATAGGATTCGCATCTATTTAATTTAAATGCAGTGAATGTTTTCAGGTCCTCCAGAAAGTCCTTTAAAAATGGATAATCATCACCTTTGACATTACTGATATTATATTTGTTGAAAGCACATCTTTTCTAACTCATAGACATGATCCTTCACACTTCATATCTGAAAACGTAAGACAAATAAGCTCAAGTTTATGTTTGGTTTTTTGCATGCTGTCTTTTAAATTAGAGGAGGAAAAATCAATAGATTCTCTACTTGCTGAGATCTTCATTCTGCAAGTCCCCTTCTACTCATTAGGAATGAATGCTTGTTGCAATCTGAGGATAAATGTGTTCATGACTGGTGCAAGTAAACTGCTTATTAGAATGCTGACAGCAAATCACTGACCTGCTTAACTATTAAGTCTCAGTTTTAAGGGGGTAGCATCAAAAAGAATAGAAGTCCAAATGTGCAGGTAAGAGAGTAGCCTTTTCACTAAGAACAGCTGCAGGAAGCATCTTGGCCGCCTTTATAAAAGTACTATCTTTCTGCCTAAACAAAAGACCTTCCTATCTAAATGTATGGTAAAAAAAAAAATAGCATTTACTCAGGACAGGTCTTTGTAGCTTCATCTCCTCTGTTTTTATTCCTCTGTTTTTTCAACTCTTATTTGTGTTATTGAACACTTTTTCTGTTTCAACAAAGTTTTGCATTTTACAACTTGTCATTTTGGCCTCTTTAAAGAGATGATACTGAATTTAGACTGCAGAGTAAACAGTACGTATGAACTGAGTTAGTCATCTATCTCACTGTATTGTACTGTTGCTTCAAAGTTTCTGTCTGCAGAAATTTTGGTTAAATCCCTGATTGAAATTTACTGTTTTACTTAAGAATATTCCTGAATCAAGTCTATAAATATGCAAGATACAATCAGTTTTTCCTTTTAATTGTAGTATATAACCTAGTTTGCAAATTGCTCTTCATATTCTCAGGTACACCTCAGAAAAAACGGAAGACTACATGTACCATGTCTGAGTTTCGTACTTGCTATAAAAGTAGGCCTGTATAGGATGACATGACAGGTATTTTTTGGTTTTGGGGTTACCTTTTCTTAAAATGTCAAATCACCTCTTGAAGCTTTCCACCTGTTAAAATGATTTATTCTGTCCAAATTGCTAAGTTCTTGAAAATTTTGGGTAGCTCCTCCACACTATTCTTTTTCTACATAGAAATCATCAAAATTATGTCTAAAGGAAACTACAAACAGAAACTGTACTGAAAACTTTCATGTGAATGAGTGATATCAGCTAATTCTTTGGCACAAACTAGGTAGTCCAGCAGCAGCAAATGATACATTGCACATCTCCGATAACAGCATTTGTTCTTGAAAGTACTTCTGAATACTTTAATATGACAAGTGTATCTCATATCCTGCTGTCAGTATTGTATTGTAGAAACTGAAGATGCATGAAGGGAAAAGAAGGATGTTTTGCGTGTATATTGAATTACACTCAAAGAATGGACTCTCAGGTTTGCAGCAGGTCAGAAATGTTCAGGGACTTCTTTACTGCTTTGAAGGAAAAGGGCAGGAAAAGGCCAGACAACAGCTGCAGGTGATGTGGCTATGTGGATAACCATTTCAGAAGAGTAACCTCCCAGCCTGCTAAATTATGGCACAAACCACAGCGTGACATTCCACTGCATCTTCCTTCAGAATGGAGGTATAAAGTGTTTCTATCTTTCATGCTTTTGCATGAAATATGGAGCTTGAACGTAAATCAAAGGAGGCTGTAGTTCAAAGTCAAAACTGAGGCTGTGACTTAGAGGCAGAATAGTGGTTTCTACTACTAAGGTTGCCCATGCAGTATGCTGTATGTTTGGAGAGAGATGCTTCCTTATGCTCTCCAAACTACCTTTGCTGCATTCTTCATACAGTAAATGGTTGCCAACAATTAATGTATAGAAGATCATCTCATGAAGTGCAAGAACCTAGGAAACCAGTTTTCTTCTTTCTGATTTAATTTAACATAACTCAGAATACTTTGCAATAATAATCTTCATCCATACCTGATCTTTTATAAGGAAAAGGCAAAGATAGCCCATTACAGTCCCCAGCATACTCTTTGTATTGTATCAAGTATTACAGCACTACATAAATGCTTACTTAGCTAAGATATTAAAATCTGTCCATACCAGCTGGACCTCAAACATTAGCTTCCTACCACAAGAAGAAAAATATTTGCGTGCGGTTTACACTTATTTTTAGTTGTCATGGGCATTCAGTTGAAATTACGAATTACTTGTCCTGTTACATGACGGTATTAAAAAAATTAAATGCTGGGAAATGACCCACAGATTTACCTCTCATCTGCCTGCAGTGACGATGGTGGTCTGAAGTGCTGAGAGGTCGTTTCCTCCAAAAGCAATAGTATTGCTAAAACCAAAGTTCATCTAAACACATGTGAAAAGGAAAAAAATGTTGCTTTAGGTTTTCGGGATGCCAGAGCTATAAAATAAGTTATATCTGCATGAGCTATGGCATGAAAATTATTCACTAGCAATCCCCTTCACAATGATAACCAACCACCAAAATGTCAAACGAAAGGCTGGAAACCTTTATTGAATCAGAGGCTTGTCAGTCTTCTGACAAATCTGTCAGCTCTGGGTATTTTAGTCAGCAATTTCAGTAAAAACCAAATGGCCTTTTGTACACTGAACATAAAGACAGCCTTCAGTTGGCACAGGAAATAATAAATCTCAGGCTTTTGAACCCTTAATTCTCACTCTTTTTGGGATGTGTTGGAAGAGATAAACGGGAGCTTTACTGATCTCATTTCTCACATTGATCCAGAATGCAATTTTATTCAGAAATTTTATGAATTGCATGCCTCATTTAAAAATCTGGAATTAAATGTTGCCTTCCAATGTAGGTCATCAGCACAATTCTGAGAGCAGCTTCAAGACAGCAGGCTATATGCACAGCATAACAATCCTCATAAATAACTACCCAAATGGCAAAGTAGAGCACGCTATATTGAAACCCTGTTTGAGGGGTAGACTGAAAGTATTCAGACCCTGAACACCCTGAAGCTGAGTGCTTTGTATATTTATTGCTTTTGGCAAGGCACGTGTATCAGCTGTATCTCTGTGGGTAAAACCCTGCCAATCACAGCCTGCTTTAAAAAATTCAAAAGTCACCTTTTCACTCCAAAGAGCCACAAGGGATGGAGGCAGATGAGGGACAAATTCAAACCAAATGCATAGTCTGTTTATCAGCAGTAACTCTGCCAACTTGGTGAAATTATGCCAGTTTACACCAGATTCCATAGTTCTGATGCAAATCTGGAGTAAAAAACTCAGTTGAGGAAAAGATGTCAAAAAAGAATCTTATTTTCCAAAATAAATTTTTTGTACCTCTGACAACCCTGATACCTGACATCTTCTGTGACTAGAAAACAGAAAAAGATGGAGCAAAATAAGCCATTTCAGACATCTATGCCAATTAGGATTAACCAGGAGAACCATCCTTATATTGACAGGTCAATCGGCAGCTATTTTCATTACTCAGCTCTTAACCTATAACTATAATATTACCATGGTTTTAGAGGGAGGGCAAATGAATCTCCAGCACTTTTGGGAGCACTAGCATGAGGCTGACAGTTCTTGGCAAGGATCATTCAAAACCAAAAGTGATGACGGCCGTGGGGTAAGAATGAAGTTTTGTCTCTGTGCCTGTTTAACAGTTGGCTGGCAACAGTCAAGTGGCAAACCCAGACATCTCATGGCCTAGGCAGTATCTGGGCTCACAAAGGTGACATATTGCTCAGGTTTGTTTCCAGATGGCCCAGAAAGAATCAACTTGAAAGTCCAAAAGAGACTTGGTTCAGGAACTCCTGCTGTCACTGCTGTCAATCAGCACCCTGTGATAAATTGTATCAAGAGTTTGATTGAGACTGTTGTTTCTTGCATTGCCTAGAAGAACTCTATTATATGATCTTTCTTCTGAATCTCTCAGAAATACTGAATACATAAAACAATTGTGTAGATCTTAAGAAAGAGAACTTTTGACTAATGAAATTTTTTCTAGACATTTTGATCATTTTTAAAAGTTTATATCAAAGTAAAAAGAAAAGAAAAGTCAGTAGTTACTGCAAAAGCAGTATTGACAAATTTGAGTCCTGTAACTCAATTTGTTCATGTAACACAGCACAATAGAGCAGCAGTATTGAATCAGTAACCTAACTGCACTTTTTTCTTTCTTTTTTTTTCCTTTTTTTTTTTTTTTACAGGATTTGGTGTCTCAAATTGGGGTTTTTTTTATGTTTTAGAAAATAAGTTTTGCCGCTTACACACTGTAAACTGATAGCTGTTATAAACAGCCAGTAAAGCAGAAACATATTGATTTGCTTTCAGGACACTGATGCTGAAACATGAGTGCATACATGTCTGCTGGAAGTCTTGCTACCAAAATTACTTCCCTCCAGAATGTCCACCTGTTATATTGTGAATAAATGGCATACAATTAGAATTCAGTGATACTGTTGAATGACTTACAAATAAAGTCTGCTTATCGCTGAAGGCAGAAGAAAAATTTTAGAAAGCAAATAGCAAAACCTGAGTATTAGGAAATAACAGGTCTTTAAAAAACCCCAAACCAGCTGCCAGAAAGCAACAACAGCAACATCAAAATGTCCTGAAAAATAAGAATAATATTACAATGACTCTCATATCCCTTTTCCCTACATACTTGGCTTTTCTGAAACCATAAATTGGACTTTGAGATCTCAGAAAAAAAAGTCAAAGGAGATATTCACACAGTTTATCTGACATGAGCAGATTTCCATTACAAGAGACTTTTTTTTTTTTCCTTTAAAAACATTAGACCTTCAACACCAAAACGACTCAGAGGACATGATGAAAATAACCTTTGTGAGTACATCACATGCAATGGTTATATTCGGTTTTTTGAGCCACGTACTAGGAGACTCTGTTTTTTGGAGAGTGAGATCAGACTTTCTAATAGACTAGTAAAATACTGGAGAAGAATCATCCTGAACCTTCTCACTCATAAGTGACGTTTCCGTGTCCTGCTTCTAATGACCACAAAGACTAATAAGGGAACAGAAGGATGGTCATATTTCTGTACATTCATCTGCTGCTACCTTTCCTCATGATAACAGCCATTTCTGAAAGGATGGACTGCAGATGTCTGGAGAGTTTAGGAAAGAATATAAACTTTTGTGTTCCTTTAGTTTGCTCAGGCGACTACCAGCACCATCTTCTGCTTTATGTGAGGAAAAGACCCATGGTGGCATCTGTTTTGGGGAACATGTTGTATAAGTTTGGTCCTAGTTCAAATCAGCTTTCACAGTTTAGTGCAACACTGAGTTGCCCCTGCTAAACATGATATATTTGTTTAATTGCATGAGGGATATGCATTCCTAGGTTGCATTCCTAGGTTGAAGATTTACTCTTTAGAATCACCATGTTTAAGGAGGGGATTTACAGCGTCCTTTGTTATTTGAAAAAGGCACTCTGATGTTGCAGTGTGCCTTTGTCTTCAGGTACCTGCCTGGTTTTGTAGTTTCATCTGTTTGCAAATCCCCTAGTTTCCAGTGCCAGCCTCACCTCAGGTTCCAAGTTGAGAAAAGCAGATGTAAGAGATTCCCTCACTTATCGCTTCTTCTGGCAGTATATCTTTACCTGAGGGTAACCAATAACTGAGCCTGGAGTTCTTTTGAAGTAACATTTCTGTGGAATTGGACGTGAGTGATCACTGGAAGAAAGATTTAAGTTACATCTTAGTAATGGCAGTTTGCACACAAGTGGAATGTGTATGTGTAACTGTTTTGAAGAACTCTGGTTACTCATAAGTAACTTATCAAATATGGACAGTGACAAGGGATTTGAACAACATAACGTGTATGCCTTGGCAGGATAGGAAAAAACCCTAAGGCTACAACTTCTGGCTGCTACACAAGAAAGACATTTCGAATTTTTGGCCTTTGCTTGAATGCTTTCAGTTACAACTGCAGAGTGGGAAGAAGGCAGATATATGCCTCTGACAGTTTCCAGTCGGACACTGGTGTGACAGGGTTCTTTGGTATTTTTAAAAGAGTGAGAAAAGCACTTCCCCTGTTTTCAGTCTCCATTCCTGATTGTCAGTTTCTCTACTAATATTCTTTCCCTGGCTGGGTGTCTGGCTGCTCCCTGCATTTCTTCAGTCACCCCAGAAATGGGACAGGTCTTATGAAGCAGCGTGATTTAGAAAATCAAACTTCTATTAGTAGCAACAGGAAAGTTAAAAATAAGTTTGAAAGAAAGGGTAAAATTTTCAAAGTTAATAATAAAATTTGTACATCATAAAAATATTATAAAAGTTAATATGTCTTATTTTGCTGTAATTTCCAAAGATCTCTGGTTTCCAGAGCTCTATGACATGTTTTTTATTCCTAGTCAGTGTCATGCAGTATCAAAATGTGTTGCAATTTTTATGATTGCACCTAGACATTTAGAAAAATGTCTAGTGGCTATAATTTGTGGTAGAGTTAAAATTGTTATACTGTATTGCATCTTTACTTTAGTCATCCTGTTACTGACTAAACTGCAAAATTAAAGTTGGAACAAGGATTAATTTTGAATTAAATCTTTATGGTGACATTTGAGTTCAGTTGGGTCAGGGATGAATGAAACTTGCAGCGTATGTTTTGAACTGTAAACATGTGGGAAAAAGTGTGTCTTTGAGAAGCTGCCAGAGAGGACCCTACTACCCAGTCAGTTGCTTCAGGAACTATAGCAGGTCCCCAGCAAAGAGGAGATGGTGGGAAAAAATTAGAATAAAACCAGTGTCTTTAATAGGAGCCTTTCCTGCTTCAAGAAATGTTTGCAGGTATAGGATTGCCTGATTTTGAACATACTGTTGCTGTCAAGGGCATGCTTAAGACTCAGCACTGATATGGGTAAGTATAATTAACCTTGTTGAGACTGTAAGATGAGAGAGGATCTATGAAGTGCTATGTATGTGAAACTCCAACTGAATTTGGTCGTGCTTTGTGATGGAGTTCATTTTATACACTCAGTCCTTAAGGGATCATTTAGCTTTGTCTACTACCCTCTGTTTGCTGTTATAGACACCATTCGCTTTTGTTTATAGCATGTCTTCATGAAAATCTATTAAAAAAAAAGCTTGAAGCAGACAATTCTTTTATTTATGTCCATCTGTTCAGCTGATCTGACGCCCTTTAAGTAGTGTGACTTCATCATGTGTTTCAGACAGACGTATTTCCTAGCTAAGACTGACTTCTGCAAAACCCAAGCAACAGAAACTTCCAGAAGAACCTTCTGTGTGAAAACAGAACCAGTCTGGGACCATGACACAACAAATTGTGTCTGTCAGTGGGGTATGACTGCGCCAAAGATACTGTCTTTTTGATGTCTGATTTTATGATCTAATTTCTGAGCTTGGGATGGAGTTCTTGGTGAGCCCAAGATATAGAGAACAGTGCTGGCCTCCTTTGTAAATACCGACACTGGCAGTTTTGCTAATGACCATTCTTCTTCTTGGAGTTCAGAATGTAGTTCTATGGAGCTGTATTTTCTATCTTGCTGGAAAGAAAACATCTTCTCCTCCCTCTCACTTTTCCTTGTTCGGAGGAGGGTTGCTTTTGTCCTAGAAATGGTTAGCATCTACCTCAAGCATCCAAGCCTTAAAACAATTTCCTTTTCCATCACCTCTGGGATGGGACTTCTGCGTCTGTTGAAGATGATGGAGCTATTATCAGGTCCTTTTTTTTTTTTGTTGTTTCTTTTCATAACCCCTTCTCAGGACGTGTCTTGGAGCTTTGTCTGTGGCAAAGAACTTGGGCACTCGTGACATCTGACTCTTTGTAGCTGATACAGTGGCAAGTGGTCTTTCTTGTCTTGAATTGACCTGTATTCTATCTCCCTATAAATTCCATACTCAGAACTTAGTTGTGTCTGCCACTGATTTAGCTTCTTGTCTCTTTGTGCTTATGTTAACTATTAAGAAAAACAAGCCCTTCCAAACCCGATGGCTTGAATTCTATCCTCATATTTCAAGGAATAAGCTGTAAAATTTCAGAAGGTTTGGCTTTCCCAGAACACTGGAAGCAGTTAGAAGATTTTGGATCCAATATAAAAATATATATAAATAAAAAAAATATATAAGTTTATTGGTACTAAACTTTCTATAGAAAAGTCTGCCCCTGAATTTGCGCCTTCTCTCCAATGAAGAAATGCACCAGAAATAGAAGCACTGTGATAATATTGTAGAATGCTTAGTCTTGTCTTCTCACTGCAATTTCAGTCTGCTGACCCAAATGTTAAGCAATCAACAAAATGAAGTCAGTCACAGTGCTGCCATCCTGCAGTAAGGCAAAATGAATTTCTTTCATTTGCTCTGTTATATGCTGAATGGTTGGCATTGGTTACTTTTCATTCCTTTCCTTCCTTCCTTCCTTCCTTCCTTCCTTCCTTCCTTCCTTCCTTCCTTCCTTCCTTCCTTCCTTCCTTCC
>WYDI02013887.1:0-25057 GCA_009867235.2 Psittacus erithacus | reverse complement strand
TGTTGTCACTAGAGGTCAGTGTTAAAGTAATTTTAGGGTCAAATCTCTTGCGTAGCGGATTGTAAATTCAGGTTGTGAGTAGTTGTGGCACAGGTGCACTTGCATGAAGTGGGTAAAATACTGGGCTTGTGTAGTTGGATTGTTTCATTTCATATATTGTTCTAACTCCTCTTGTTTTGCTGCACTGACTGCTAATTTACTTCCAGATAAATTACATGATGATTTGATCTATTATCTTTTGATTTCCCTCCCTGCGTACTTGCCTGCTTTATAATTAAAAATATGCATTCCTTTTAAAATTTATGGGTTAGTTCATTAGCAGAGTTCAAAATGAATAGCTGTTAAAATGATTTTGAGCTGGGGGTTGGGAGGAGAACTTAGATACACAGATACTGTTGCAGTTCTGTTGTGGTTCATTGGTTTTTGCACAAGGACAGCTGGATATATAGGAAGTTTGTAGGACTGCATCATGTGGAGTCAGAGACACAACTTCCCCACCAAAGCCCTGTCTCTAATGCTGGCATAGGTCCTTTCAATGACCTTTGACTATCCCAGCCAAAGAACTGGTACATAAAAGGCAGATCTGGCTGCAAGTTGCATTTGAATATTTAGCTTGATTTTTGGAATATGTGTGTTTTGTTAAAATAAGGACTAGCTTTTGATGCCCGATTTTTCCTTATGCAAGTAATGTGTATAGATGCAAGTCTCAAATTACAGTGTGGTAGAATAGTTTGTGTTGGAAAGGGTCTTAAGCTCATCTAGTTCCAACCCCCCTGCCATGGATCCATTTATGCAAGAACACCCAGTGTATGGCCAAGTGGAGCTACCTGTCTGTGTTGGGGTATATAACATGTTTGTAGGCTGCACTCATAAAGCTTTTGGATAAACTAAATCTATGGCTTCTTGAGAATGCCAGGCCACAGGGGTACAGGAAAAGATGTTGCCAGTTGCTGTGGCTCACTGTGCCAGCCTTAATCTCCATGGGAGTGATGGAACTCTTGAGGAGTTGCTGTTGTCTTCTGCCTGTGAACTTCCACAGTTGCTTGTCTTTTGGGGTTGCAGTGTGTACTTTGTTCATGGCAGATTGCGTTGAGCAATAGTTGGCACTGTGTCTAATCCTTTCTGGTTTAGGGCATACTGGCATGTGAAGGAATTACATGACATGACAATGCCTGGAAAATAGCAGAGTAGCCTTGTGTGAATGTGATTATTCATCAGTATGTGTTTGAACATCATGGTGCACATCGAGGAAGGAAAAATAGACTTTACGGGGAAAGGATGGAAACCTCTGTGATTTCAGGGAGAGCGCAGTGTCTCATGTGGGCTTTGTAACTCTAAAATAATGAACTTATTTACAAGCATAAGATTATTTGATTATATTTACTTGTATAATTCCAGATAAAATAGTGTTATTTAAATGGGTGTCATGCCTGCCATTTATGGAAGATGAAACAGCATTTGCATTTTGTGCTGTCTCAAAGCCTTGACTTCCCCCAAATTGTTCTAGTGTGACAAGCCAGCCTCAGTGACAATTAAAGAAAGAATAGCTTAGCATAAATGCATATATAAGTGCTTTGATCATTTTCATGGAAAGGCAGCTGAGTAGTTCCCAGCAGTGAACTCTTGATCCCTATTTTCCATAAAGAAAATTCAAGAATCCAACTATTTCACCCCTCACAAGATGCACCTACAGGAATACAGAGCTGCTGGATGAATCAGTATAGATGGGTTTCCATGGATTGTTTGAGAGTGTGATAACATGACACAGATTTATTCAGCTCCATTCCTGTCAACCTCCATTCCTGGGGTATTTTATTGCGAAGGTCAGTGATCTGTCTGAGCCTGATTATCCCATCTGGTGAGTGTGCTTGAGGCTCGTAAGTTTCCTGCAGTTCATGTGCACAAAAAAATTATGTGGTTAGCATGTTATTTATTCAGCTTTGACTCCTTAGCTGAATGGAAGGGTATTTGCTAAGAACTGCATTGCCCAGGGTAGCCTGAGATATGGCCCTCGAAAGGACTCGAGTTTGCATCTCCAGCTGTATGGGGAGATCTTCTGTTGGTCTGGTACTGGGACTCTTGTTTTCATTCTGTTGTTTTTTAACTTACTCTTTTAGTGGTTTCAGAAGACAGTTAAAAGCTGTGTATTGCTTCATAGCTTTTCTTTTTTCTTTTTCCTTTTTTTTTTTCCAATTTTTCAGAAGTGTCTTTCGTTCTTCTGGTACCACTGAAATGTTAGGTGGACTTTTCAGAAAGACCTCCAGGTCTTCAAGCTGCAGCGTCATACAGCCAACATTGTCTGTTTTAAGTCTTTATATAGTATAGACCTCCACGAGCACAGTACGTCAGCCCAGCTGTCTCCAACACAGTTCAGCTACATCCTGCCACTGCAACCATAGAAGTAGTCCTGGAGAAGAATACTGGTGGAGCAGGTGCTGTGTCCTTGAGACATGGGCAAGAGAAGGAAATGAGCATGTTAAATATTGGGCTATATCTTAGCATGCAAACTGCTAAAATCCCTGTTTTTACCTAGGGCTGCCATTCAAAATGCCAGCTAAAATTAATATAGATTATAGACCCTATATTTGAACTTTGTCCAAGACTATGTGCAAAACCAAAATCTTCAGAGACATCATTATTAATGAAGCCTCTCAGTCATGTGCAGTAATGCAGATACGTATTTTAAGACATCCATTTCTGTGCTTTGTAACCCTGTTTCAGCGCTGAAAAGAATATAATATAAGTCTTGCTGGAAAATGTTTTAGATAAATCTATGAATTCAGTCAAAGCTGTATGTCCTTTATCTGCTGCTAAGCTCTTTCATTAGTAGCTCTTGACAAAACAGTGCTGTATAACAGGTAACAGGCAGACTGATAAAAATCCAATTTTCTTTGTTTAACCAGGAACAGGTGTGCAGTCTATGTATTTTCTCCATGAGCTTTGAGACTGCTGACGGGATTGAGATAGGTCTGTAGCTATCAGGCTTGCAGCTTGAATTCTGTCACTGGCCATCTTCCCACTAGTATGAATCTGAACTATTAGTGGAGGCACAGAGCAAAGCCGTGCCAAACTGTGATAAAGATTATGTGCACCAGAATGATAAAAGAAAACAAAATACTACTATATCCTGGGAACATGCAACCATAGGTTTTGAAAAAAAGCCTATAATAAGGGAGGGAAAACTCATAGGAAAAGCTTGCTTTTTTTTCTTTTCCCCACCCGTGTCTAGAATCATTTTGTAAATGAGTAAACCAGAATTTGCTAGCTCTTGTTATGTCTGTATTTGTAAACACACAGACTTGCAAAGACCATAAACCCATCTCTTCTGGTGCTGCGATGAAAGTGTGGGCGCTGTTTCTAGTATAATTATTGAGATGCGAAAAGTTTCGACAAAAAGCTTATCATCCCTTTGTTTGGAAGATAACTTGGAAAAAGTCTGGGATACCTTGGCTGTATACAACAAAGTGACATTGTTTCCTTTCCTGATAAATTTGATTTGGTACAGTGGTACCGTAAGCAATTACGACTGCTTGAAGAAATTATAATTGCAGATATTTCTTGGTCATCTAAGCTGATCTTTAATTCTGCCAACATTACAGTTCAAGAGTGTTTAAGTGATGTTAGGAAAGGGGATGAAAAGTATGGGAATGAGGAAAAAATGAGAGAAAAGAATGAAGAAGAAGAAAGGGTGGAGAAGGAGTCAGGGAAGATGGAAGAGAGAGAATTAGACTATGGCACTCTAGAAGAAAAAGGCTTCATACCCATACTGAAGTAGGCAAGAGGCACCCTCACTTGCAGTTTGATGTATGTTCTTGTTATCTATGTCTGGGAGAGAAGAATATGCTCTGCCAAAAGGGCAAGCCCAAATGTTTGCACGTGAAGAATTAGGAAGCATGAGGCATGGAAAGCAAAGCTATGATGATTGTATATTCGGCACAGACCCTGCATCTGCCTGGATAGCTTTAACCCTGCAAAGCAGACAGGAGCAAACTGCTTATGTCTCTATCTTCCCTGAATCTGTCCTGTACTGCTGCAAGCATGAATTTTATTTCATTGTTTTAATCATCCTCAGCAAAGTCATCCATCAGCATCTTAAAACTTTCCTCCTAGGATAGGAGCTAAGCAGCCATTTTATTGATGAGCTTATTGAGATTTTGTGTGTGACTGTGGCTTTCATCACAGCACGGTTCTGTTGCTTTGGCAGGAGAATTTTATCTACAATGTATAAAACAAAGGGAGGGATTGGCACAGCTATATGCTTATTAAAAAGGGAAGTTGGTGGTAGAGATTGGTAGTCAGTCGAGGCACTGTGGTTTTCAAGAAATAGAACTATTAGCTGAAAATTTATAGGGGTTTTTGTTTGGTTTTTCAATTAGTTGATGCCTTTAGTTATAATAGATTTTTCGTGACCTTGGAACTAGTAGTGAGCAGCAGAGGAACTTAAGGAAAGATTCAGTGATTTCACTTCTGAGTTGTTTTTCCTGGGTAAACAGAGGTGATGTTTTTCATTGCTGGCAAAAGGTTTCAGTGCTGCAGGTTGTAAAGATACCATTTGGTCTCTTGCAAGCACAAAAAATGACAGAGAAATTGGTTTGGTTTTTTAGGAGAGCAGAGGAAAGAGGAGAAGCTGTAAGATGCAGCTCTGCATGCTAAGTGTCCTCTTAAGTTCAACATCCCACAAATTCTGTGTGATGTACTTTATGAACTCCCAGATTTTCAGTGTCTAGGGTAAGCATCGTGAGCATGAGAAACTCAGGGAATGGGGACCTAAGCGTGTCTCATCCCATATGAGTCCGTGACTTCCCAACACTGTTGATTGAGGGAAGACCATGATGTTCAGTTCTGTTTGTAAGTGTCACAGATGTCATCATCTGGAATAAAATGTTGGATGTTTGGAATATGAATTTCTTTTTCTTCTTCTTTCATTTTAAGGAGATTACATCCGTTTCAAATGGGAAGTGCTGAAACAAGCATTTCTGATCTGTCTGGTGACACTTGTAGCTCATGAAGATTTTGTCAGTGATAATAGATCATTGCTTGGATAAAATGACTCCCTCACAGCTGCCTTTGCTTGGATTTATGTTTGCCAGCAGAAGTAACTTAAAAAGGATTTGTAGCATAGATTTCTTGACCAGATCAAGCAACGTGTCATGGTATCTCAATGCCTTCCTCGGATCACATGGTCAAAAGAGTCTTTTGCTTAGAGAGACTTCCAGTCTTGAGGCAGCTTTCATTACATTCATGATTGTCTTGTTTGTGTGGCAATAGTACTAAAGATTCTGAATCTGTGAACCAGGACTAGATCAATTAGTAAGTATTATGTGAGTGAAGAATAAAAAGTAAATCCCTGCTTTAGCAAGCTTCCAGTCTAAATGTGTATTTGTCGTAGGGAGTATGTTGTAAATACAATTATTAATGCCATGGTCTCCAAACTGTCAGTTCCTAAACTATCAATTGCTTATTCTGTGCAGACAGTGGTTTTCTTACCATGACACATAGCCTTTTACAGGCACAAAACATAGGCTAGCATTTGGCTAGCACTGAAGGGTATGTATTAAGTATGGAATAAAAAAAATCTGATCATTATCATTATTATTCAGGAATGGGACAATTCAGTAAAGTATATTGAAAGTCCTGTGCCAACATGAAGTTTGAAAGTACGGAAAAAGTAGAGAATAGCCTCAATCATTAATCTGGATACTTGGCCAGTGAACAAAGCAAAGAACCTTCAGGGCACCTTTAAACATAATTATTGTTCATTAATATGCGTATTCCAGTTTAATAAGCTTGCTTATTTGACCCTGACTTCTGTTTCTTTAATTGCTTTCATTAAGCTACAAAGAAAGTGTAAATCTTTAAGCAAATGAGGAACTTTCCACTTCTTTGTCCAATCTATTCATTAAGACTGTGCTTATTCAGGTATTTATTAGTGCCATCAATACTGCCTGGTTTATTTGGAGAAAAGAAAAAAGTAAAAGAGGTATTCTTAGATAGGGGTTTATGTTCAAACAAAGGTGAAGTGTCTCTTGGGGTTTTTTTCTTGGTTAGTACAGTTTTAATTGCTAACCTTCTGACTCTCTGGCTTGGAATGTAGCCAGGTTAGATTTGGGTCATTTGCTATTTATAGTGTTTTCAAAATAGACAGTACAGGCATTGTGTGTACACTCATAAACATTTCTTGCTGGTTCTCCTATGTTCAGTTGTGCAGAACAGGAGAATTCAGATTGCCATTGTAACGATTTTATTTAATACAACTACAAGGAAGGACTTTGCTGTCCTGTATATAGACATGTAGATTCAGTGGCAGAGCTGTGAGTTATCAAGTCTGATTTGACTGTGTTGCATGACTTGTGGTCATGCAGTGCTAACAGGCTGACGTTAGGATAGACTGTTTTCTAAACTTATCTCTGGAGAAAAAGGAAAAAAACAAACACCACCAGGAACAAAGCACCAGAGTTGTGTTATTTTGTGTTTGTAGATAACAGAAAGGCAGCTGTGAGGTGAGGAAGCAGACAGGCCCTGCTCTGAACAGCTTGCATCTTAAATAAGTAATGGTGCAAGCACAAGGAGAATGGGAGAAGGAAGAGGGTGACACTGAGTTTGCACACAGTCTTGGTGTGTGAAGGTGCTCTGAAACTCAGTAGTTCTTGCTAAAGGTAATCAAGGTATTGAACTATTGAAAAGATCTCTTGTTTACTTCTGTAACCTGTGAGTTTAACTCTGCCAAGCTGGTACACTATGTGTCAACAGCTGACTGATGAGAGGAGATAGCTGCATCTATAGTGATATCCCCCAAGCTGAGATGTGGATGGCTTGGAAGGGTTTAACTCTGGAGAGGTTCTTCCACCTTTCCTTCAAGCAGGGATTCACTTTCCCTGTGATGCTGCCAGGTCTTCTTCAAGACATTCAGGCCTCTCTGTTTCCTGTCTTAGGCCTGCAGTTTTCTGCATTTCCCACCCTCCTACTACCCACAAAGAAATGGTGAGTTTGCGGGCAGGAGCCCCTTTCCATTCAGCTCCTTCACATGTGGATGCTGCTACCTCCTCTTCCGGCTTCCAGGTGTCCCGGCTAGCAAAATGGAGTAAACCTTGGTTTCATGCTACACAAGCTGCTGGGACAACTGGAAATGGAGCAGCCAGCGCCCTAGAGAAATCCAATAGGACTGCAGAGGGTGTTTGCACATATGGCTGAAGCTGAAGGCAGGAGCTTGCCAAGGAGCAGCTGCAGCACCAGGAGGCTGCCGCCAGTGGTGCGGTAGAAGCAAATTGTCTTTAAACCGTCTTGTGATTTAAAGGATATATGTTAGCATGCAGCAGTGTGGTAGTCAGGTGTGCTGTCAAACCAGTTGGTGACAACTTTGTTAAGCTCCAGTAGGAATCAGGACAAAACCAGCAGTGGAGAGTTGCCGCATCAGGGTTGTCATTCGTTTTCTCTGGAAGTCATCTTTGGGTTGCTGATAATTAGAGGATATGTTGGCGCATTTTCCTGTCCTTTGAAGCTAACAATCGCTTGAAAGGGAAATAGTGACCTCTGAGCAAGTTGATGCTGACTGCTCCAAACAGGGGGCTGCCACTGCAGGTATTGTTCACCCAGCTGTAGGTTTAGGATTGTACATCTTTGGTGCAGGTTTAATGTAATTTAAGATAAACAGGAAGGTTGATGGGTGTGGGACAAAGAGGAGAGTGCGATGGAAAACTAGATGTCATTAAACTGAAAAAGCCCTGTGTTAGAAAGTGCACAGACTTTGATGTCTTGGTGGTTTAGATCACATAACATTAAAAATGGGATTAAAAACATCTTCATTTTATACATCATATCTCCACCACTGCAAGCACTTTCAAGTTGCAGTCAGTTAAGGAGCTTTTAATGATAATGACCCAATTATTTTTAAGACTTGGCAGTAAACATATCATGTCGATATTTTAAGGTTTTAAATTAATGATTTCAGTTTTACAACTTGGTAAAAGCTACTGTAAGAAATAAGCATGCCGTCTGAAACTCCATTGGCCAGGCACCCTTTAACATACCCTATTCTTGTTACAACAGGAAGCATTAATTAAAATTTGAAGCCCTCGAGTAATTCTTTACTTGCAGTTTCTTTGAATGGCATTATTATGTTCAAATCCTGTGTGAAGGCTGTGGTTAAGGTGGTTTAAAAATCAGTGGGTAGTTTTCAGTCTTTCAAAGGCAAGAAACCACAAACTGATGTTTTCCCATACAGGAATGCAGGCACGTTGCACTATTCTTTATTTTCTTTAATTTTATTATTGGAGTTTCTGATTACATCCTTAAAATGGATATTTTATAATCAGTGTAAGATGACCAGAAACTCTTCTCTTAGAGAGATCATTTCCGTTGAAATAATCGGCCATAAGCACATACCCAATAGTAATAATACTCTGAAATATTTTATCCTTGTCTCTTAACTGGAGACACATGAATTTGATGAGTGGACCACTTGGTGGATAAGGAATTGGCTGGATGGTGGCACTAAAAGTCCAAGTGGAGACCCAGTGACAAGTGATGTTCCTCAGAGATCAGATTAGGAACCAAGCGCTGTTCAACATCTTTGTTGGTGACATGGGCAGTGGGATCGGGTGTACCCTCAGCAAGTTTCCTGATGACACCAAGCTGTGTGGTGCAGTCGATGCACTGGAGGGAAGGAATGCCATCCAGAGGGACCTTGACGTGCTTGAGAGGTGGGACAGTGCCAACCCCATGAAGTTTAACCATGCCAAGTACAAGGTTCTACACCTGAATCGGAGCAATCCCAGGCACAAATACAGGCTGGCCAGAGAATGGATTGAGAGCAGCCCTGCAGAGAAGAACTTGGGGGTGATGATTGTATTGACAGTGACTTGCAGCCCAGAAAGCCAACTATATGCATTGAAAGGAGGTGGCCTGCAGGGAGGTGATTCTCCCTCTCTGCTCTGCTCCTGTGAGACCCTGCGTGGAGTACTGGAGGTCTGGCAAGCCCAACACAAGAGGGACATGGACCTGCTTGAGCAAGTCCAGGAGAAGCCATGATCAGGGGCTGGACCATGTCTCCTATGAAGACAGGCTGAGAAAGTTGGGCTTGTTCATCCTGGAAAAGACTGCATGGAGACCTCCTAGCAGCCTTCCAGTATCTGAAGGTGCCCTACAAGAAATCTGGAGATGGACTTTTTACAAGGGCATGTAGTGATAGGACAAGGGGGAATGGTTTTAAACTGACAGAAGGGAGGTTTAGTTTAGATAGTAGGAAAAAATTCTCTTCGCTATGAGTGTGGCGAGACACTGGCTACAGGATGCCCAGAGGGGTTGTGGCTGCCCCATCCCTGACAGTGTTTAAGGCCAGGTTGGACAGGGTTTGGAGCAGCCTGGTCTAGTGGAAGGTGTCCTTGTCCTTGGCAAGGGGTTGGAACTGGAGGAGCTTTAAGGTCCCTTCCAACCCAAACCATTCTGTGTTTCTATGATCCCTTTTTTGAGTTTTGAGTAGCAAGCAGCTCTATTGATTGCAGGGATCAGACTCCATTGCTGCTCTTGGCAGCCCAAGAAATCCTAAGCCTCAGTCAGATCTATCTCTTGAAGCAGGTGAACTTGCTGCTCCTTAAAACAGCTGCAGTTTCTCTTCTACACAAGAACTCAAGAGAAGGGGCTAAAGAACTAAGAATGAGTTCATCTAAGTTGTCCTCCTGTGATCTTGTGTGCAGTTTGTTTTGCTCCAGTACACCAGTGTTGAAACAAGGATACCAGGCGCAGTGTGAGTGAGCGAGGTCTGTGCTAGCTCTGTGGAAAAAGAAATCTGGGCTTGTATGCTCATTTATTTTGTTTTGTAAGGGACGCCGAGCTCTCATTTGGTGTTTTCTGGATAGCATGATGTTTTCTAAATAACAAAACAAAAAACTCCTGTAAATCATGATTAATCCTATAACTCTCAATTTCAGCTTGCAGAACAAAGACTCTTCCAGTCTTTTTCTGCTTTCCTTTACTCTGAGTGTTCATGCCAAATAGACCAACACTGTTTACTCCCAGGATCAAGTATTCAGCTTCCACTGTTGACTGGTGAACACTGGCAGAGCTGAGCTCTTTTGCAATAACAGCTTTAAAGTGAACCATGGAGAGCCATGGCCTGAATGCCCTTCCCACAGGCTTTGGTGTTCCTCTTCTCAGGCTCGTCAACAGACAGCGAGAGCACATGTACATCCCTGCAACTTGAACACTGCTACAGCAAACCCAGATCTTGCCAAGAATGTGAAAGAAGAAATTATTGCAATTGGCAGTCTTCTGACAATGACAATATTGCTAATATGTTTCTAGTATTTTAACTGTATGCGTATAATAATATTGTTCTCTTTACAGTTTCTGCAGTGTGGACATACAGCACAATATATGATTATATGTACATTATATAATTACTGTATTATACAGCATAGTTGCATGTATATGTGTATGTATATACATACACATATATACATGTATGTATATACATACACATATATGTTGTGCATATACATATTCTTAATTTTGAAAACCCTGCTCCTACACTGATTTTTGGTGTAATTTCAATGCTTTATTGGCAAGGGCAGCATATAAATTGTATATAAAATCATCTATATATGACAAGCTAATGGCAGGATCACAACTCAGTCCCATTAGTAATGTACCCTGGTATGTATTCTGTAATTGCTTTAATCTATCTTTTAGCTTTCCAGAGCAGAAAATGCTACTGAAATGCTGCTGCAATATACGGTAAATATATTTTGGCCCATGCTTCTAAAAGGGTAGGTGTCCCTCACCAGTATGTTTTAGTCATTAAGCTGTAATCAGAAATTTCAACTTGTTACAGCCTGAGGTGACAAGTTTTGGGTTGGTTTTTGCCTGGTTTTAGGTTCTGATTTGGCCTTGATGACCACCTCTCAGTGGTATCCTAGGAAGAATTAATACATTCTTAATGATGGCACCCACACACGTATATATATATGTGTGTGTATATATACATGCATTATAGACATATTTAAATTAAAAAATGCTTAAATTAAAAAAATATATAATATGAAACTGTCCATGGATGACAACTTTGAAATACTAGAGGGGAACTAAATAATTCTGTGCCTGATTTGGCAAGCCTTTCTTGCAAACTCATTTCAAAAGCTCCAGGCTACTTTGGGATCTACTGAATCTCCAGCCTTCCTTTTAGTAGTGGCTATCCATCCATTACTTGTTGGTCCTGGCGGGAGTCATTTGCATTGCAGAAGCTGTCTCCTTTCCTTCTTCTAAATGCTGGGTGGGGAAAGAGTGAATCAGGTTTTGTTTTGGCAAAGAAGTTTGTGGTAGTGTTTATTGATGACTGTCATTGTGCTTTTGGGGATGTGGAGGTGGCATATGAATTGCTGCAGTTTCTGCAAGAGAAAGTGCAGTGTACATTTGCACACACAAAAAGGAGTGCATTTCCCAACAAATATTTGTGCAATTAATTAGATTTCCCAGTTTTCCATGCCTGCAAGTTCACTCATCAATTACCACACTGAAAAGGCATTTTGATCTGTCAGTGCTTGCAGATTTTGAGCCCATGTTAACAATGTGATTAATCTTTGGTTAATTTGTGTTGCGCGTTTTAAATTTCTCTTATAATAGACATGCTACATCATTGCAGAGCCTGAGCAGAATGCCACATGTGTATGCATGTAGCACCAGTATTAGGACTGACTTAGGTCTGTTGAGTGTGGGATGAAGCACAAGCCAAGCTGTTTGTGATGTAGAGGGGACTTGAGAAGAGGGATTTTCTTACAGGGGTCTTTGGTTAACTGGAAGAATTCATCAAAGACATGGAGAAATTTGTTCTGTAGCTCCTCTCTGTTATTAGGTAGGTTAGCCTAGCTTTCATTGACCCACAGGTTCATGAGCCTTCAGTAAATGTTGATGAGATGGTAGGGCTTTTTCCTCTGTTGTTTTAACTGCAGCTGTTTGCTCCAAGTGAATGTTTTTGTTCCATCCCATATTTTATGTTAGAGCATTTTTGGAAATATCCTTTTAATAAAAGCATGATGTAAGTTCAGAGGATTTTTTGTCCTTTATTACTATTGAACACATTCCAGAAACTTTATAGATGTTTTGTTTACACCATCAATTCTTTGGATCATGTTCCATTTATCAATAATTCAGATAGATGGCCTTGGAAGGTTTTCAGTAGGGCTTGTGCTGCACTGTTCTTCTAAATAAAATTGCCTGTTTTGTTTGGGCTTTTTAGGTTTTTTTACTCCTAGTTACTGTTAGCAGCCCAGTAGGAAAGGGACCAAGGCAAGTGTGTCAGAGACCTTCCTGAGTCCAGCTCTTTCTGGTTTGAGTGTTAAAAACAGGTCTGAATTAATTTCTTGAGATCTTTGCCGACCTAATTCTGTGTAGTTCTGAAAATGTATTTTTCACTAGGACACCTGATCAGGACATTGAAGTGAAGGAAAATGGCTTTCAAAGTGATTCTTTGTGAAGTTTTGAATGTTTGCCTTTCTACTTTGTATAGCCAGTGTATCGCCAGCAACATCTGATGGAGCTTACTGATACATCAGGAAACAGTTCCTGCTCAGCAGCATTTGTTGGTTTTTTGCCAAAGTGCTTAAGAGCTACACAAAAAATGCTTCAGTAGCTGAGTGATCTTTCCAGATACTAAACATCTGCTCAAGTTGCAGCTGTCCT
Source organism: Psittacus erithacus (assembly GCA_009867235.2). Taxonomy (NCBI): domain Eukaryota; kingdom Metazoa; phylum Chordata; class Aves; order Psittaciformes; family Psittacidae; genus Psittacus; species Psittacus erithacus. The sequence continues at coordinate 12,385 of WYDI02013887.1, read as the reverse complement.
TTAGTATTGTTTAGCTACAGTGTTTCCCTCATCAGTCTTTAATAAGTGCTTTGACAACCAAAAACCTGTGATATAGCTATGTGATTTCCCAGGTAATATCAGCATCCTTACTCACTAGTATTTCACCTTAATTCAGGATTTTGTCAGTTGCACTTTGCATGCAGATCTAGGCAACTTATAGAAGAATAGTCCACGAAGGTACGTCCTGTAGTGACAGCCAGCTGAAACTTGCATCTTCTGTAGTGTGCCTTGTACTGCTCTACTGGGAAAATTTGTTGAGAATGTGGCTGCAGAACAAATATGTGATGCGCTTTCAAGCAGGCGGTTTTTTTTTAATAGCACAAAAACTTTCCAGGGCCCTGTGGACTGGAAGTAACTGAAGTACAAAAAAAATTGACAAACAAAATTGACACTGCAGCATTCAACTTTCATAGTGGTAACCATCTTGAAAAGGTGCCCTTGTGGCAAATCAGTCCTGTATAGAAGAAAATTCTGCTGTACAACTTAAACTTGCCTGATTTAGATTTTCCAGCTCAGATAGTAACAGTTTCTCTCTCCTCCATGACTGAGAGATGGAGACATGGAATAAGTGTGTGGCTATCGCGTGGAGTTAGTGCTACTCAGTGGGAGAAAAAGTAGGGTTGTCGTCATACTGCTGGCAATATTGGTTGTGGCTGATTTCTATACTCTTGTTCCTATATTTTAAATACTGTTGCCAGTGTGACTGTGGGCTGGTCATAGCTTCCAATGATTTTGGTGGTACCAAAACTTATCTTTTATTGCCTTTTTTTTTTTTAAAAAAAAAAAACAACCTTATTTTGGAATTTCTCCTATAATAATCTCCTAGAATTGCCTCATAATGAATGAACCAGTAATACCTGACTTTGCAAAGGTAAGACATCCATGCAGAGTGATCTGTTCTGCAGTAAATGAGAATGAGGTATCTTAACTGATGGACTCTGGTCTCACATCAGTTATCCTCTGTATGCTTTTGTTACAACAATCTATTGCTTTCTGTAAATCTTTTCAATAAAAAGTCTTTTGCCCCAGACACAGGCATATTCTTCCCTTCTCTGGTTTCTTATTAGCCTGTGCAATGGTAGCAGGACCAAGTACCTAGGTATCTGTGGAAACGCATGAAGCCAAGGGCTGTTGGCTTTCAGAACAAGCTGTTTTCCACTGCAAGGAACTTCAGTGTGTGTATTTCTGCTGTGAGAGTGTGATCCAGCACAGAGTGGCGATTCGGGAAGTTCCAGGCTGGCACGTTGAGGCAGAGACCCGCGAGTGCCAGCTGGGAGTGAGGATCAGGCTGATCGCTGGTTGTGTTTTCCTGAAAGTGCTTTGACAAGTTCCATGTTTTGAGCAAGACGGACAAAACTCATATAGCCAAGAGCAATCCTTGAGGCGCTTTTTAAGTGTGCTCTCCAGGCGTGTTTAATTACACCTCTTGCTGGGTAAATCTTCCCTCAAGTTTTAAAAGTCCCTGGGCTCATGCAGCTGAAGGTATGTGACACTGTTTCAGACTTGCTACTGTTTGTCTTGTAATCCTTCAAAGAATCTTTGTCTTTTATCCTTCAAACAAACATATTTTCAAAAGACATTTCTTGTGTATAGTCCGCTGCTCCAATGATCTGGCATCTGTGCCTATTCGCATCACCTACAGAGACAGCAGAAGCTGAGAAACAAATGTAAGTGTGGTCCAGCATGTCCAGAGATGAGGTACTGAGTGATTACTGCTTTTCCCCTAAACTCCTGTGTGGCTTTGTAGAAGCTAGTGCTAAGTAATGTAATTTCTGCAGGCAGTGTAAAGCTCCAAAGGGGAGAGTGGAGTGATTTTGGAGGGAGGTTCTTTAAAAAAAACCCATCAAACATGTTTTTTGCAGGAAATCATTGTAATAATAAATCCAGGACCTTAGAAGTATGAAACATACAGGTACTAGTGCAATGCACGTAGACTTAGCAATGGGGTAGATTTGGAAAAGCTCATTTAGATGAGAGGTGCTCATGCTTTGGTAGCTGGAGGAAGAAAGGGTACTCTTAAGTTTGATTTCTAGTCTTTTGAAATCTTTCTAATGCCTTGGGCCTGGTTTTCTAAACATATGGACATGCACATTTCAGTGCAGGAACCTTGTTTGTTTAATTTCCTCACTATTTTTTTTTCCACAATTTCTTTTACCATTCCCGTTCATCCTCTATTGCCATATGGGCAAGGTGCTGTGTTCTCCTAAGCGTATATGGTTGAATGCCATCCACAGTCTTCCTGCAATCTTCTCACAGAGCTCACATTTGAAAACTGAACACAGGGCAGAAGAGCATCTTGAGGAAAAAAATAAAGTGTCTGGAGTGGAAGCTTTTCTTTAAATATTTCTTTTAATAGAAAGCAAACAAGTAAGAAAACAAGCCATAGGAAGTCTGTCTGTGATGGGAGTGAAATGTGGTCAAACATGGTTTGGCAGGCTAGCCCTCTCCTTTAGATGTTTTTTTCTCACTTTTTAACAGCCTGGAAATGAAATCTGGGTTTTAACCAGAAACCAGTGTTTGAAGTGGTCTTTTAAAAGCAATATTATGTGCAGGAGGAACATGCGATAGATTAGTTATTGGGAGGAATAAGTGACTGAGTACAACTTTTAAAAGCTTCCCTTTGAAAAGAAATGAAGACTAAGAAGAGAACGTGCCAAAGAAATAAAAAGCAGTTTTTCTTTCTGCCTTCCATTATATCTGACATCTTTTCCTATTTTAAGAATTTGCCCCTTTCTGACTTATCAGTATCTGTATTCAGTCATTACTTATCAACACAGTCTTATTTAATATGTGCAGATACGCCATAATTAGCTAAAATACGAGTCTCATAGTTACATTTGTACAGGTGTTTTATTTGGTAAGACTTTGTGCCCAGGAAAAATGGCACAACATGCCAAGGAGGCTTAAAACCAGAAACCTGAATTTATCAGTCTGATTATTTAACCGTGATTCAGGTATTTTGGCTTAGTCCAGTCTCCTTTCACAGTTCTGGTGTTTGCAGCACTAGCCAAAGATGAAGGTGTGTTTTACTGCATTTTCTACTGCTGGCATTTTGAACAACCGTTGCTTCTGTTTGCATATGATTCCCTCAGGGAATCTTATCTTTGCAACTGGATTATTTTGCCCTGCTGCTGGGATATTTTTACCTGGAGCAGTGTTCCTAATAAAGTAGAAATCAACTGACACTCATGCTTCAGGGAATTGACTCCCTGATGCATTTTATTCCTTGATGTAATTTGCCTAGAATTATGCAAAATTCTGTATAAGTTTCCATTCCAAAGTGCTTTAGTCTATTTGAAAGCATTAAGGTGGTCTTATTCACAGCATTATGTTAAAGACTTCCCTTTAAAATTATTCTCAGGTTTAGGGTTTTTGTGGTTTGTTTTGGGGGTTTTTTTGGGGTTTTTTTGTTTGTTTTTTGTTTTTTTTTGTGCTGCAATTTAGAAATAAAATGATCCCTTGTTAGCCTGTAAAATAGTAATGCTGCAAACCTTATGTCCATATGCACATTAGATAGCAAGAGTATATTTAATGGCTGTTAGAAATTGGTTGGTGCCTCTGCACTGCAGTTTTAAGAAAAATGGTCACTTTCATCTAAAGGATTTAGGTGATTTTCTCTTTTTCAAAATATAATGAGAAAGCTGTATTAAAAATCATTGCTATTCTCTTGCTTAAGAAAGTGAACAGATCCTCAAACTATAAATTCATAGACATCTGGCTAATCTTACATCACGTAAGTCCCAAGATAGGGTTTGCAGTCCTTGGCTGGAAGGCATCATAAAGGAGAAAATCCTTATTATCAAGAACTTCAGCTGTTCATCCTCAGAATAACACCTCTGCTGTCTCTCACATTAAAAGAACTAGTCTAGCTCACTGAAATTATTGTGTGAAGGCTCAAACGAAGCAAAGGGGATGCAAGTACTTTTTTTACACAGTAGAGTGAGACTGGAAGTCATTGCCACAGTTTCCCTTGGCTGTCAAGAGTTTGCTTGGATTTGAAAAATGGTCAGATACATTCACAGAAAGAGAGTCCAGTAAAGCAAAATGCTAGCTGCATGAGGGTCAAGGCATTCCTGCGGGAATCAACGTCTTCAGCAGGGAGCATGCAGTTGATTTCCATGGTTTGGATGGTACAAAACTCTTCTGTATAGTCAGATGCTATGCCAGTGGCAAACATCTCCAAAGCAGCTCACAAAATGAGTGTGTAAAAAGACGACAGGCACGGTTCAGTGTACAGTGATGCCCACAGGATAAATAATCTAGACGATGCCTCTGTGCTAGGCTGGGAGGTGGCTGTTGCAGCTCAGGAGCGGTTACTGAGAGGTTTCTGAAATCATCAGCTTGATATGTGGTGGCAGGTAATAAAGCCAGTGAAATACTGCCCTTAATTGGAAATACTGCCCATAATCAGGAAGGATAATGAGAATAAGATAGATGGCCCAGTCTTTTTCCCCACCATCGCACCCATGTGTGAGTACTGTGTGCTGTTCCTGGTCCCTGCACCTGAAAAAGGCTATAGCAAACGGAAAGAAGGTGCAAAGATGAGCAACTAGCATGCTGGAGGGCATGGGGCTGGCCGACAGGAAGAGAGTGAAAAGGATGCCACTATTCCTTTTGGAAAGAAGATGGAGGAGGGAACATGTGGACAAGGTTTATAGAGTCATGAAGTCTGTAGAGGCATAATATTTGCCAGCTCCCACAGCACTATGAGTGGCTTTTTAGTGTTTGGTGGATATAGATGCGTATGCAACTCAATCACTGCAGAACCACCTTGTTAATTTTGGGTGTTACCGTGTGTGTGTACATTTGTTTTACTAATGTTAGAGCCCTGAAAGCTTTTCTGACTGTGGCTGTTTTTTGTCTCCTTCATCTCTAACACACCTGTGAGAGAATTCATTTAAGTTTGAACTTTTCCTTACTGTTCAATAAGATTTGTTACTTCATAATTTAGTAGCTGTGTCAAATAAGTAACACTTAGTATTTGGACTATCAGGCAAAGCCCTAAAAGGTCCTATAGAAAGAAAAATGTTCATCATAATTACTGTAATTATTTTCCAAATTAGGAGCAATGATCTAACTCGCAAGGTCCTATGCAAAAAAAAACCCTAAAACTTGCAAGAAAGAGCCTCAGGGCTGAAAAGTTTACAATGCAATAAGCAAGAAAACGTACAACTATAAAGAGAAGGAAATCAGTGTAGATATCATACTACTCTTCAGTTGTTTGTGGACAGGATCTTCCTGTCCTCCAGTCTTCATGTATTCTCTAGTGGAAATGAGACTGCTTAAAACTCCTTCTCCCCTTTTCCCCAGCCACTCTTGAAAACCCGTCCAAAGCTTTCGTTTCACAGAGATTCCTTACAGAACTCATTTTTTATGCACATTAACACACAGATTTCAATGACATGCATAAATTACACGCATACTTGGAATAAAGAATGAGAAAAGAAATTACTAATCCCTTAGTGGTTGTAGACTTTACGAGTACATATTGTGCTTCTAAAGCTTCTGGTATCAGTTCAAAAGGAATGTTTGCAAGTTAAGCCCCTGAGCAAGCCAGAAATAAACCACACTTTGTGAAAGGGAATGAATCAAGAGGAGTTGGTGATTTTTTAGCTCTTGGGCTGATATTCCCCCTTTGCTGTGGCATTGGCTTTCTCCAGGAAACATCCCCTTTCCACGTCTCTGAATTTTGCAATGCTTTGGTCCACTCTGTAATTAAGAGCTCCTCCTTTTAATTTAGTTTTGCCTTCTAGGGGGTTTCTGTAAACTAATGACTTACATTCCACACCACCTTCCCAGGTCTTCCTTAAGTTTATGCCTTGTATGCGGCAGGTGTGCAGTGATCATTTTTATCACTGTAGAGTAGAAGAACACCCCAAAGACAAATGGAGTAGCTAGCATTGTAAATCGTGTGCTTAATTGTTGGTTGTAGGACATTTTGGATTAATAACTTCATTGGAAAAGTAAAATGTAATTTTTAGTTTTGCTGCTTTCATTTTATTTGCTACTCTTTTTTTAGTGCACTAATCTAAGTTTTACAAAAACCAGTTCAGTGTCTCGGGAATCATTTACAATTTCATATGGCTCTGGTTTTGCCTAGGAGAAAACAAACATAGCTTTCAGATAAACATTAAAGCACCAGCTGTTTTTCCCCCAGAACTTTTATTTCCATAATACTTGCCTTTGGGGATAATTTTACAAGAAGAAATGTATAATATGTGGAAATATTTAAGAGTAGGTTTACAATGATTCTATTACTGTAAATACAAAGACTAGCTTTCATGCCTCAATAACTGCTCCAGAGGCCTAATGTGTTGGGAAAGAAAATAAGAGATCTAAGAAGCAGCCCAGGCTCCCAGTGCCAGTTTGGCCATCCTGGGGGCCATTGCCTGGAAGACAGTTTGGGTTTTGTGAAGACAGAGTTTTTTGGACTGTTAATTTAACAAAAGGCCTGTTCTGATTTCTTACTTACCCCGGGGCATCTTTGCTGGCTACTGCTGTGAACAGGAGCTTCAGTAATGCTAGTAGTGCTTGCATCCTCCAGAGCTGTTGGCTAAGCAGTAGGACATTTAAATAGTTCAACTGCTGTCTGGGAATATCTTGTCTCTTCCTTCTCAGAGGAGCAGGCATCTTTGCAACCTTCATTATATGAATTTTAGCTGCTTATATTATGAGATTGCATTGGCTAAAAACGAGGGTCTCTAAATAAGCAGTGTTGCAGTGGGAACGTGAAAGGAAACGCACAGTTTACCATCATGACTGTTTCTTTCACTAGACCCTGACCCAGCTGACATGCATCCATGTACATACAAGTCTGTCTCCTCTGAGGTGATTGACTCCTTTGCTGTGCTCTTCCCAATTTCACACACCTGTGTAATGCAAAGAAAATGTGTGCAAGAAAATAACTGCATGGGAAACTAAATGCTGGGTTCAGACACTAGATATGAAGTCGAGCGCTACTCTATGGAAGATTTCATTTGGGTAGTGATATCCTTTTATGTCTGCCCCCATGAGTGACATGCAGTTTCTGTGCTGCTGCACTTCTCTCAAAATGAAAGTATTTGCATAATTCACAGAGACAATCTTTTGCATTTAACAAAACCACTTCCTGTAGCTTTCATAATTCATGCCTCACACTTCAAATCACCTTTCTTTCCATCTTCACAAAGAGATGAACCCTTAAAATAATATTGCCAGTCATCCGGCCTGCTTTCCTGACTTTTTCTTTCCTGTTTGCAATCCCACTAATTTGGTTTCTTCCAACACTAGTGTCTTCGTACTCTTTTGCCTTTGCAATGAATCACCCTTCCGTGTTCTGGTTTTCCACTCTTCCTACCCCAAAGGATCTCTGTTAGCCAGTTGTTGATTCATGAGTTGTGTAATGGTGAAGCAGATACAAATGAGAGGGAACTGACTTCTGATAGTGATGAATTTTTGTGTTGCAACTGTTGGAGCAGTTCATTAAGAACTGCATCCCTTGGGAAAGACTCACATTGGAAAAGCTCGTGGAGGACTGTCTCCCATGGGAGGAATCCCACATTGTAGCAGTGAAAGAGTGTGAGGAGTCCTTCCCTGAGGAGGAAGCAGCAGCAGAGACAGTGTAAGATGAATTGACCACAAACCCCATTCCCCGTCTCCCTGTGCCACTGAGGAGGAGGAGGTAGAGAATTTGGGAATGAAGTTAAGCCCAGGAGGATGGGAGGGGTGGGAGGAAGGTGTTTTTCAGATTTAGTTTTGTTTCTCATTATCGTACTCTGATTTGACTGGTAGTAAATTAAACTAATTTCCTAAGTCAAGTCTGTTTGGCCCATGGCAGTAATTGATGAGTGATCTCTTGCTGTCCTTATCCCAGCCCACAAGGCTTTCATTATATTTTCTCTCCTCTGTCCAGCTGAGCAGGGCAATAGTAGAGCAGCTTTGTTGGCCACCTGGCATGCAGAGCAAGAGCTCTATGAGGTAAGCAAACAGTACAAGCCCATGTCAGAACTTGGGCTGAACCATGAGTCGAACATCTGCATGCTGGTGAGGGGAACAACCTGCAGATCAGGCTTGTGAACCATTGTTGCAGCACGTGGCTGAAGGGGGTGCAGTGACTTGCCCCTGGAGGTGACTCTTCCTTTCCCTCCATAGACAGATGGCTGGCTTGGACCAGATTCCTTGGGTTTAGGCGGCAAAGTTGAGTGCTGAGTGACTTGTTCCCAGGGATGTCCGAGAGGAGTGTGCTGGTGTAGGTACCAAAGCCAGACTTTCTTTGGGTCACATCCTAGTGGAGCACGGGAACAGAGCAGCTCAGGGTACCAGGGGCAGGAAGGGCATGCTCTCACAGCAGTGTTTTCCAGATACTTTCTCTTTGGCTTTCTGAGGAGGCACAAAATGCAGTCTTTCAAAAGCAAGCTGTCTCAGTGCTGTGCTTCATAATCACCAGAGGAAAATCATTAAAGGGCAAGAAAAGGTAGAATTATTGATTCAGCAGCATGGAGGGCAAAGCATAGCCTGTCTTTCACTCATGAAAGTACTGTGATTTTTCTCAGCTGTGGAGTAACTTGGGTGCATCTTAGAGTTGGTATTTTTTTCTTAGGCAAAAATATCTGTTCTTTACAGGTATTTTCACATAATATTAGTAACATGTTAAAACTGACAGCATTATAACTGCATATTTTATAAATTTTCACACCTAAAGATAGTAGTAATTCATTAGGACTGGTGAGTAAACAGCTTCTTCGGTTTCCATTCTGATTCCAGTGCACTACACCTGTTTTTTCAGAAGTACAGCTTGTTATTTCAGTCAGTGAAGCTAACAATGTATGGCAAAGGATGTTGTTAGAAGTCATTGTATTTTAAAGTGATGTATGATACGCGGACAATTATAATTCATTTTTCAGCATTGATCACTGTCACTTCTATCCCTGTCATAAAGGGCACCATTTGTCTATTTTTAGGAGGCAGATTTTCTGAAATATTCTAAGTAGGAAAGGTGGAAGGGGGAGAGAAGCGGTCAGACTTCAATATATATAGTAAAGAAAGATCTTTGTGGAACTGTTTTTTAATGTTCTAAATAACAGTTGCGCTGGGATCGATCTCTGCTGGGTTCTTACCTTTTGTCATGTGACTCAAAGGAACTGGATAAAATGAGCCAAACATCTCAGTTACAGTCCAGAAACTGCCACAGGAACAGTCTCTGGGTATGAAGCTGAGCAGTTCAAATGTGATGGACCACTTATTTCTGTTATTGCACTAACTTTATTCCCTTTCAGTCTCAGCTTCTGTTACCTTTTCGAGCAGCTGACAGCATTGCTCACAGCTCGCCTGTATGAGAGGGTCACGCGGGTGTCTGAGACCCCAAACCACTACTCCTTCAGTGATGATGCCTATGTCTAGGTTAGTGTGTATCATTTCAGCAGCAGATTTTCTAGAGAGAGACATGTTCAGTACATCTGTACAACTACAATCACAGCAAACCACCTCTAGTGAATTTGGATGAGGGGCTAGAAATCTGTTTGTGTAGGCAAGCCCTTAAAGTCATAATTAAAACAAAACCCCAAATCTTTGGTTATGATGACAGAACCTAAAATAACAACAAAAAAGCCAAACCAACCCCTTATAAAATACTTAATTTTGCAAGGAGACTAATTGGGAGAGTTGTTACTGTCTGCTGTGACAGTCTTTCTGGAATTGAATGACGTTACATTCAGTATTTTGGTATAAATCATCCTCAGTAAGAGTAATACTGAAGATCATAAGTACATAAATAAATCATCTCAGTGAGAAAGTTAACCCCTGATTTAACAGTATTCTCCCTATTTATTCTAAAATGTGGTGAGAAAATGGCTGATGCTTGGCTGATAATGTTGTGTTAATTTCACTGAATAACTCCTTGTAGCAGTAGGTAGCCACTGGCTGTCCTTATATTCTCACTACCCAGTGCTTTATAGTGACTGGAAAATTACTGTGATTTAGATTCCACTTCATTGCCAAAGCAGCATTATACTATGCTTTGGTACCACTTTAACTTTCAATTTAGTTGAAGTCTTTAGGGATTTTTCCATAATAATTCTCAAAATCTCTTCCTTCATTAGTATCCTGCATTTAGTGTGTGTTTCCTGACACATACAGTCCTGCACATCACCGCCTAAGCTGCTGTGCGCTTCTCAGCGACCTAACTAACCTGCTTGATAGATGCTGCAGCCCACCAGTGCTGCTGTGTTTTGGCTAATTAAAATGTACTTTTAGGGTCTGCAGCAGATCTCTGATGCATTAAATTTCTGGCCTGTAGTGTGTGCTTTGAGTCTATTTAAATTTACATAATAGTTTTTAGGGTAACTTGTTGAAAATCTTTAAGCAAAGGCATTTCACATGGCTCGCTTAGTCTGAAGAGTCAACTGATGTTTCCCAGTGCGAAGAAGATGTCTTACTGCTGAGTAGGGCTTTAACTAGGCCCCCAGGCAGGGTCACTGGGATGAATAAACAGCTTAAAAACGGGAGGGATTAGCCCCCATGCATGAACCTCAGCAGCAGAGCTTTTAAGCCCCCATGCTATGAGTGCTGGGGCAGGCAGCAGCTCACCCACTGCGACCCACACAACATCCCACCACCACTGGCAGTCTGTCCCCACACTGCCTTGCAGTGCTGCAGCAGCTTCTGTAACTAAGGGAAAACTTAGTAATTCATCAGTTTGGTTTCTTAGATGTGACTGCCCTCTTGGGGCTTCAGAAACAGTTTTCTAAGCAAGTAGTTCATGTTTTTGCTGTGTACCCCCACTTCACTGCAAGCATCTCTGCAGGTTGCTGTGCTGCAGATCATATCCTGGACCAAAACCTGCCCTCCTGTCTTCCAGGACAACTTTAATCCAGGCTAGTTCATGGTCTAGCCAGGCCAGTGAAGCAGGGAGCAGAGAACTTTGGGGAACACAGGCATGTAGTCCTTGCAAGCATAACATTGTTGAAAAAACCTGTTCCCGGCAGTCAGGCTCAGCAGTGAGCTGTAGGTGAGCAGTGCCAGCTCCTGAGTGTTTCTGTTATCTGAGGAGGCATCTGACATGAGTTTTCCTGCTGCATTCAAGCCCCGTGTCTCTACTTTCTTAATAGTCTGGGTGGTGCCTGAGCTGCAAGAAAGCTGAGCGTAGAATTGATGCACGGCTTGCTGGCTGCTGCGTGTTTATTTTCTGAAAGATATACACGATATTCAGCTCATGTCTAATTGGTGCCATTTCTGGGCAGAACACAGTATCTCCTTACAAGTTGCAGGACTTCTGAAAATCATTTTAAGTATCGTTTCTGTATTTTCTCTGATAAAGGAAGTTACTTGATGGAGTTTATTTTTGTGGCACTCAAGCCTCCTATTTAATTGGTACCTTTTATGCTCTGAGGCTTTCTGTTTGGCTTATGCAGAATTGGACTGTGTAGTGGTCGATGTTCCTTTGCTTCTTTTTGTTCAGTACACAAAAAGCAGACATCTCAAATTCTGCTCTCTGAATACATGTGAAAATCCAAGGGGCCAGCGGCAGTGACAGGATTATGGATCATTCCCTTCCTGCAAGCAATTTCTGTCTGTGCAGAGGTAACTGTGCAGCCCTGGTTTTGGTAGCATCTTGCATTGTCATTCCAGGGATACTAACATCACCGCAAAGTGCAAGGGGATGGAGAATCAGAGCTGGGAGGAATCACTGGTAGAAAGGATCTGTCCAGTGGCCATGGTGGCTTAGTTTTGTGTCCCAGAGGACACTGGGACACTTCTTCAGTTTCTAGGACTGGGGATGGAACTAACTGTTGATCAGAAGTGCTGCCAAGCATGGTAAATGAAAAAGTAAAGCAATAGAACTTAATCATAAATAGGTCTTGTGAGTCTCATAAGCAGAATATTAAAGCCCAACTCTGAGTAGGATTATAGCTTGTTCTATCTTATGCGTTAACGAAAATGCACACACACACATGCAGAGGTACACTTAGACTACAGCAACAGCTGGAGCTTTGCTGTCCACTTTGCCAAAGCAGTGCCGTTGAGGATACAGCCGCCCCTTTTAGTTACTGGAGAACTTCGCTGAGCTCTCTTCTGTCTGTCCACTCACAGCAGATGCTGCTGTACCCATCCTTCTAAATTAGGTGGCAAAATCTTATTTTTAATTGTTTTGCCCTTGACAGACTTTCTTTCAGTCTGTCAGTCCCCTGTGCTTCTAACAAAGCATGACCCTATGTCAGGGTTTAAGCCCAGCCAGCAACCCAGAATCACACAGCCGCACACTCACTTCCCCTCTTCTCCCTCTGCTCCTGGAGGGATGGGGAGGGGAATGGAAAGAATGTAACTCTCACGGGTTGAGATAAGAACAGTCCAGTAACTAAGGTATAACACAAACCACTGCTGCTACCAC